>QTSX02001045.1:0-58401 GCA_014839935.2 Entomophthora muscae | reverse complement strand
TGTTTAAATATTAGGTATTTTTACTTGTTGCCATAGGTTTTAAAACTACTGTATTATTTCCTATTTTCTAATTGTTCAAACTATTCCAAATTATTTTTGAAATTATCTGGGACAGCTTTGTTTATGTTTAGCTGCTTGAATATTTTCTCAAATTTTTTCAGTGGTGCAATGTATATCTTGCACAGCCTGTCCTTGGGCGTTAGAATGGTTCTTGGATTCCAAGATTTGAGTGTTCAGTCCAGTAGTTCTTTATTTGAAGGCCCGGGTTTTTGGTGATTGATCCCAATCTGTTTCACACAAGTGGCAACCTGGTCTATGATGGAAGTTGTGGAGTTAAAAAAAATTTAGGATTATATTAAGCTTTTTGACTCTATGAGGCAGATTAATGGTTCTGCAACCTATTTTGGCGTTCAGATGAGCAATAGCTTTTTTCTGCTGCTGTTGGATCCCAGCTAAGGCTTCATTGGCTTGAGTGATTATCTGCATCTTTTCAATCAGTTCCCAAATATGGTAATGATGCTCAGTAAGGACTAGTCTGTGGGCTTCAAGGTTCTGAAAGGAGGTTTATAAATTTGCTGCAATAGTGACAGTGAATTCTTTTATAGAATGAAATTAAGTATTAACAAAGATGTTGGATTATTGTGTCCTTCCTTTGAGGTGAACTGAAGTGGCTTTTCCATGAGTGTTAGCCTTCCAGAGCTGTGTCATGATACTGGCACTCCAAACATGATGGCTTTGGAAGACGTCATAAATAGACTGCAAGAGTTTGTCATGGCAGTTGGTCATTTTCTGAAAGGTAGTGTTTACCTGGACTAATTATTTAATTGAGTCCATCAACTTTGGGTGGTATATTTGAGTGGTGCAGGTGATAATCTTAGATTAAGTAGTCAATGCTGAAAAAAGGATGTTTTTTATTAGTTCTCATAGCATCTTCCATGTCACAAACATCCTTTCCTATTCCTCAAGTAATCTCAGCAGAGGTAGAAGGATATACCAAGAAAGTATTAGCAGAACTGATGAGAGGTGCCAAAGGGTAAATTATAAAATTATGGATTGTCATAGTAGGAAATTTTGGGACCAAAAGCCAGCAATCTAAAGTTTTTCTAACTCTTGCTTCTAAGAAGTTAATAATTGTCAAAGTTTGGACAGACAGTAGCAGCTTACTGGGTAATAGAAGTTCAATTAGACAGCATATTAAGCAATGTGTTAGGACAAAAAGAGATTTTTCACTTTTGAAGGTTCTGCACTAGATTATGGGTACTGTAAATTCAGAACCTGAACGTAAAAATGTGGGATTGTCAAATCCTTGGTCCAAATTTTGAATCACTTTTGTGGGATGGCCTTTTTTTAATTAAATTGAATCATTTGTATTTTTATTTGAATATTTGAAAATGCAGGAACTCATAGACACTTTGCAAAGTTCAAGTCAAACTGCATATTTCCAATGGATGAAATGAATTAACTGGAATCAGATTTGAAGCTTTCAAATCCATCAACCATTTTCATTAAGTTTACTATGTTTTTTGGAATTGCAGGATTGTCAAATACAAGAACCAAATTTCAAATCACTTTTGAATGCCACTAGTAAACTCAGATATTAATTGCGGGAACTGGAATCCAAATTGAATGTAAAGTAAAAAACTAGGAAAAATCAACCCAAATCAAAAAGCTCCACTCTGGATAAAATCAAATGGAAAATACAATCTCAAAAACCATGTTTAGACATGAAATTGAGTGAAATATAAAATTGTCTAAACTGGAAATGATGCAATATTCTGCACTCTAAATCAATAATATAGCAACCATAACCCCATATAATGATTTATGAGCTACTCTCCTGATGACGCAGAAATTTTTTAAAAAATTTTGGCCCCCGGCGTAGCCAAGAGGCCAACAAAACTTCTTTTCAAGGAAGAAAGGAGAGGAAAAGATAAACCATCAGTTTACTGCACTATGTATTCATGTACTGCTATTAATGATACTTGATTACAGTAGATTTCAGAAAATACTGATAATAAAATAGAATTATATATTACAATCTGCTATTACCATGTTGCCTTTTCCTTGGTGTGTTGATAGTTCATTTGCTGTTGATAAGGTGTTTGCATTTGATTGGATGGTTTCACCTCCAGTTGCCTTGGAAATAGGAAATCAAGCCGCCTCCCCGAGACCAACTGTGGTTGCGGAGGTTTCTTGATTTCCTATTGCCAAGGCAACTGGAGGTGAAACCATCCAATCAAATGCAAATACCTTATCAACAGAAAATGAACTATTAACACACAAAGGAAAAGGACAACATGGTAAAAATAGATTGTAATATATAATTCTATTTTATTATTAGCCTTTTTTAAAATCTACTGTAATCAAGCATCTAAATTTTAGCTGTCCTAAAATGGAATAGGGTGCGTTTTGAGAATGTCTATGATTCCTAAAAGAATTAGCACAAATCCACTCTAGATTCTTTTACATCCTTTTTGAGACACCCATAAATTATATTTATTTCAAATCCACCTCATTTTTGATTTGAAATTTGGTTCTTGGATTTGACAATCCCGCAATTTCAGATTTGTTAATTTTACATGATGTCTATGATTTGTTTGAAATACAGGAAATCTCAAATTTTACATTAGAATCCCACATTTCTGATTCATGTATCCCGCATTTGTTTGTTGTCTTTTGTCTTTTGTTAGTTGAGTTATCTGCTCAAGAGATTCAAAATTTGCTAATTTAAATAAACCAAAAAAAGTCAAATTAAATGGTTGTGTCAGGAATGACAATTTGGATGCTCCTAAATCTCAAAATACAGAATTGGAGTCAAACCCTGGACAAAACCCTTCACAGACCGCCAGACTCATAGGCTGGGAACGCAATAACCCACTACTAATTAATAAAGTTGCTGCCAGCCTGCCAGGACCCAAACCCTTAGCTGCCCTGCAGGATTCTGCAAGCAAACTGCCAGTGCAAGATGCTGGGAATTTCCCCAAGGTGCCAACGCCTGACACCGGCGGTTAGCCCGGTGAAATAGACAAATTTCTCCCTGAAAGTTATTCCAAACTCCCCCAAAGTCCTGGGGAAGGCACTGAACCCAAAGAGGCACCCAATACCTGAATCAATAAACAGAAGGATTCAAAGTCTTCTCACCCCAAAGTGGCCAGTGGCAAACCACCAGTGCCAAGCGCCACACTGCCATCTGAGACACCCAATGCCAACCTGCCTGAGCCCAGAAAACCTGACCAGGTAGTGAAGCCTGGCAGTGTGGTATAAATACCTGCCAGGCTGAGATCAACCCCCATCATCATTTTTAAATAAAGGTTATGAGATATTTGTTTCCCCAACTATTGCCATATTTTATTCTTGCCATCTTCCAGTTAACCCCAAGATTGTCTGCCCCCCTGCCAGCCTGCCAGCTACGTTTCACCTGCCAGGTGCCCCCTTTGGTCCTGTCCATTTCACAGAGTACCCCTTAAAGCATGAGTATAAGGGCTACACCGCCAACAACATTCTAGCCCTGGATCCCTTGGCCAGAACTACCAAGTTAACCAGATACAACCAAGAAGGCTCTTGGTACGTTACCAAACCCTGCCTGTTCAGAGATAAATACAACTTCCTTCCCGCCTACCAAATGGATATGGAACCATCCATCACCCCCAAACCAATGCCTGTCTCTGCTGCCGAGCTCCCACTGGACCATACCAACAAGCTTTTTGGAATTGCAAATATTACTCTCACGGGAGTAATAGATACTATTGTCCCAGCTGCTGGTCCGTGGTCATGGGTGGGCAAGTCAATGTCCTACCTCATTAAGTTAGCACCAATCCTTTGGTGGGCCCTGCCCATCCAGTCCGCAACCTGCCAGTTCCCAAACACTAGCAAGCCGGCCAATCAGGGTTGGTTCCCTGACAGGTTGCTTTTATTAAATATTTTAATTTTCACTTAGCTGAGTTGCCTGCAAAAGTGATTCAAAATTTGGACCAAGGATTTGATAATCCTGCATTTTTACGTTCAGGTTCTGAATTTAAAGTATTAGATTGATTGCCAGGATTGATAGCCTTGGAATCTATTGGGAAGATTTCTCAAGAGAGAAGTGGTGTGATTTTAAGGAGTTGTAAGGAATTGATTTGAGGGTAGTTCAGATGTCCCTGGTGGGCTTGGTACTTTTTAAAGAGAAGTAAAGGTGTTGCTTTATCAGGGCCAAAGTTGGCAACCCAAGAATTGAATATTAACATTTAGGGGTATGATTTCTCCTCCATAGTTACAAGTGTTGATTGTGCTGGTTAAAGTTCTTTCTTTGACTAGAGGCTTGTTAGGCATCTAAGAGAGCAGCAGGTAAAAATTGGCAATCAAGTCCCTCTAGTGATCACCAGGATGTGGAGTGCTTACAGGTGTCAGGCACCCACCCACTAGAAAGTAATCTTCCTAGGTGGTGAATGATGGCAGAGGGATTTAATCTGGTTACCAAGGATCCTACTGGCAAGGACACCATTCCTAGATGAAATAATTCTCTAAACACTCAATATCTGCCTAGCAGTGGGTTGAAACGTCCCAAGAAGAAGTATGTCCCCAAGTAACACAGGAGGAAGGCAAAAGCCAAAGGACAGAAGACTTAGGGTTTGGGGATCTGGGGTGTGGATTGATAGTTCTTAGTCTCTTCTCTGAGAGGCAGGTTATGTGATAAAGGTGTAGCAGTATACCATACCCCGGGTATAACCTGGCGCCAAGAGCTGTCTAGGAATTGTGCTTTGGTAGAGGTGCCTAAATCTGCGCACAAACCCATTGAAATGCTGGCCAATACAGCTGGCAGCAAGATTATCCAAAACAACCATTTATACCCAAGAGACTCCATAGGAGAAGTCTTGGGTAATATCATGGTTTTTGGATGTTTTAAGGATTAAGTCAAGTTAAAAAGGATAAGCAAAGGATTCACAGTGGGTTAATGTAGACTTTATTGATTGAACAAGTGATAGCTCATAACTTATCAGCCTTATATAACATGGTAACAAAATAATGATCTGGGGAAAAAATAAAGGAGATCAAATCTCATGGTGATGAAATTGGGGAAATCTGGAGATCCTGGGCAGTTTGAAATATGAATTTAGAATTTTTTAACCATTATGCTAACTTAAATATTCTTAAACCCATTTTTTGGATTGAAATAATTAAAATATATCTAAGGCATGATCAGTTAAGCCACGCTATTCCCCAGTTAAAGCTGGAGAAGAGGAGCAGGAGCCAGCAGAAGAACCTGAAGCCAACGGCAAAGCAAAAGCAAAAACAGAGTCACAAGAGCTCCCAACGTCACCAACATGTTCAAAAGATACTTTTGAAAGGATTGGTGTAGCTTCTGATTGGCTAGAATTGATTTCACAAGGTAATGATTTTCTAGTTGCACTATTACTAATTGTTTCTTCTAGTGACCAAGCAACAAGGCAGACAGGAGAAGACCCAGGTTTGAATCCTGTAGCATTAATTCCTGGTTCAGCGACCAAACCTGAAAATTCCCTCTCAGGTAAAACACAACATTTACTACTAACTAACTTAATAATTTTAGGAGATTCAGAAGAAACCAAAGGAGGAATGCTATCTTTTCCTAAACCAAGTAATAGATTGTTGTCAGGAGTTATAAAAAGAACATTCCTGACAACAGATGTTTTAGAAATTATCAACAACTTTTATGTAATGATCAAAAGCATTATTTATAGTGATGTTAGATTAAGCAGCTTAAGATTAAAAAGTCATAGTCACTTATATTTTAACACTTAAAATTAAAAATCAGAGACATGTAACTTTTATTTACATTTATGGGCAATGCCTAGGTTTTAGGAACCTGAAAAAGTTGCTTGAAAAAACACATTTTATTCCTTTGAATTTTCTAATAGTGTAACATGTACAGGAAGATTAAATTGACTTTAAAGAGTTGATTAATGCTGTTTAGCTAGACAGCAGTAGTCAGTTTTTTCAATAGTCACTACTGGCTGTTATGTTATGATCAAGTATATTTCTTCAATCTCTTTCTAAATGCAGGTGATAATCAACCCTCTGAATACTTTAGAAGATTGATAATGAGCAGTACAATTATGTTCAAACTTGCAGCACTGCAAAAATGCTGGTGATCATCACCTGAATCGGCTCTAGTTAAATTGAGAGCTTATACTTAAACTTTTATGAATTCTGACAAGATACTTTGAAAGAATATTCATTTGGATTAAAATTCTGGCAAGATTCTTAATGGTTGCCTTTATTTTATTTTATTTTATTTTAAAAATTTAAAAAATACAGATATGCCTTTAAGACTTGAATATACATTAGCTTAACCTGAATTGCCATAAATCTAAATTAATATGCTAAGAAGATGCTGGGAAAATAAACACAGATACTAAATAGCAGATTGGCTTTTATAACAAATACCTGCATAGAAATTTTGCCAAACTTAAATCAGACTACACTGATCCAAGACCTTCAGCAATCAAGTGGTATCAAACAATGTGTAAATTTGATGCAAAAAAGATATATATTTTAGAAAGTTCATTGTCAGTGAGAACACAATTTATAAGTTGTCAGTATATTCTATTAATGTAGCAGATCAAATATTCATAGTTGAAGCTTCGAATATATATTTGCAATAAAGAATCCCAAATTGTAGCAAGTAAACGGCAAGAATAAAAGAATCAATCAATGCGAGCCTGCTTAAGGGTTGGAGATCCAGAGTTGGCCTCAGAGTGTGCATCATCTGAGAAAGAAGCTTCCCGGCTTCGTTTTTGAGCTGCCCCCTCAGGACTTGATGTATCCAACTCCTTTGTAGGCTTATAGTATAAAGGAGGGATAGTAGATGTCTTACAGAAGTGCTCATCAAGCTGAATTGCCGGTAAATCTTGTTTGGGAGAATCCTGTTCATGCAATGAGGCATGGCGGGTGGGAGGTGCAGAGCGGACTGAGGCGCGGCGGCTTTCAGAGTATAGTGTTAGTTGTGGCTTATTTTCCTCAATTGATAGGATGAAACGTTCTGATGAAGCCTTCTCCTTCTGTAGTAAAAGCTGCCCTTCTGCTTCATCGAGAAGAACAACATCAAGCTTCTTTCCTGTCTCAGGTGGAAATTGCACCCCAGCAAGCATGCTCTGACACTGGATAGCCCCTGCACTGGTTTCATACTTGATCTGTTAGCAAAGATAAACTTGATCATATACCTGAACATAACAATGTGATCGGAATTTATCAATCCAAAACACATCCATGGGCCCATACTCTCTCAGCTGCTCTTCAAAATCACTTAGAGGGAAAGGCCGAGTAAGATTTGTAATTGCAACAAATTTAAGTGGTTTGCCATCAGCATTTATGGAATATGCTAATAGAATTAGAAAAAGTATTGCTTATATTATTACCTTGCTCCTCTTGAGGCATAGGTGAAGGTGAAAAGACAGCCTCCTCTTCAGCCCTGGGACTTTTTTCATGACTGGAAAGTGAATTCATTGGCTGAGGTTGGGAATCTGTAGGTACAGGTGAATGCTTCTCGATATGTGAAGGCTCCTGAGAGCTAGTAGACCCCCCAACTTTGTTGCCATTCGTCGGAGAAATGGAGAAGGTACTCAAATGTATCTCAGGGCCAGGCATCTTTTCATCAAGAGGTATTACTACACCAGTGTCCATGGACCTTTCGGAATGATCTGTATCTATTGCTGAAGAAGAAGCCATGGGAATATGACCATTTAGCTCTGATGGATTCATTTTAGCATCAACAGCTGCAGCCTGTAAAGATCCTTGGGGGCTAGAAGATCTCTCAACTTTTGCACCATTCAAAGGAGAAATAGGGAGGGTAGCCAAATGTGACTCAGCACCAGGTAGCTTTTCATCAAGAGGCTTTGCTACATCAGTGTCTATACACATTTCATCAGGATGATGATCATCTGTATCCATCATTTTAGAAGTACCCAAGGGATTGGTGTTGTTTAACTCTAATGAATCCATTTCATCACCACCAGCAGCAGCTTGTGGAGTGTTATGGTTGGGGACAACTTCTGAAGTTACTTGACATTCAGATGCTATGTTAACAGTAACTTTGCCCATAGAGAAGCTTTCAGTGGTAGAAGTATGAAACCTCTCAGAAATAGAATAATTTGTTTGGGGCTGAGAGTCTTGAGTTGTAACTGCTTCAGTCACCTGTTTTGGAACCTCGGGCGTGTGATAGGTTAAAGAGCTTTGTGGTTCTTGAACTTGATTGGGAGAGGATGCAGCAAAAGAATTATTTTGGCTAAGGAGAGCTTCAGAGACACTTTCTGGGGCCAGACTAGTATCAAAGCTGGGAGCTTGGATATGTATTTCAGGATTTGGCTCTGGCTCAACTATTGTAGATGCATTTTGAACTAGAATCCAGTAATTAGAAAATAAGAATTGATAAAAAATAATGAACACATGATATTATATCATAAAAATAGAAAACAAACTATACCTTTTACCAGAGTGCAGGTTGCATCATCAGTGTAAGCTGTAGCTGCAGGGAATATGGAATCAGTTTGAGGGGCAGAAGTGTCTGAAGTAAGAGGAATAGTCACTGAACTCTGGCTGATATCAGTAGTTTCAGCAATATTTGGAGTAGTAGTTAAGCCAGGGTGAGTATTTGCATCTGAACTTTCTACAGGCTTAAGGAGACCCTGTGAAACAGGGCTATCTTTGGCAAAGGTGTTACTTGATTCTTGAATAGAGGTACTAGGTTCATCTAGTATTTGGGCACCAGCTTCTGTCTCCGGTGTTTTTCTGTCTGCCTCAACTGTGCTATCTTGATGAGGATGTTCTTTCTCATTTATTTCACAAACTTGGCCTGCACAGGAAGTAGTATCAGATTTGGTTATTTGAGAGATATTGATATCCTGTAACTTTTCTTGGGCATCTGTGGTAGATTGCAAAGTAGACTCACTTGAAAGGATAGAATCAGCTGTCACTTCAGGCTTTGCAGCTGAGTCATTATTAGGAGAGTCATCTGAAGTTGGATGCTCTTGCTTTCTTAAGTCAGTATGAGATTCAGCAGAGCTTTTATCTTCTATATCTACCTCTTGCTCATCATTATTAGATTCTAAAGCTTCTTCAAGCCGAGCAACTAGATCTTTTTTGAGACCCTTTGTGGGTAGGCCTCTTGCGCTCAATTCTTTACGCAGTTCAACGACTTTGAGGTCTGCAGGGATCAGCTGTTTTGGTTTTGGTGGCATAATTAACGATTTGATATAAGAAAAGGGACTGACGTGGTTGTTGGGTTTGGTTTGCTTGTGTAGGTTCGTAGATACTTAGTACACCACGAATTTCGGAATGATGAGGCTGCAGTACGACTATGTAGTTTTAACGATGATCATGTCGAATCAATGCGCCATTCTTTCCGCATTTTACTGAAGAATTTATTAAAGCCCTCAACTAAAATGATACCTAATCTAAGATAGGCCTTTCTTTGCTAGACAAATAGCGTTTATTTTCATCCCTCAACTCAGACTAGTACCAACCAAAATCACGTAGAGAGTGTCCCATATAATTAGGTATATTTAAAAATAATGGTTGCGTCCACTCTGATGAGACAACGTTTGTGTGAGAGCTCCATTACGATCCGTGATTTATTTCATATCTGCTCCAATAATAAGCCAAAATGAAGAAAGCTAAGCCTCTGATTAGGAGCGATACGTTTGGTTAAATTTAATTTAATCGTTGCGAAGGAAAAGCTTTTAATGCAGCCCTTGATATATAGATTTCATAACCTGAAAAAAGCTCAAAACTGCATCCCATAGCTACTAGTTAACAAAGCAATGGAGCAAAGAGAAGTATCAGGTTCAAAGCTACTGTAGTAATCTTAATAATTTATTTCGAATTTGAATTAACAAAAAATTATCACTAATAAATATATCAAATATATAGAAGTTTATTATTTATTACGATAATCAAAAACCAACCTTTTAGCATACCTCATGAAAATTAAAACTTATGTCACCAGAAGGTAAACTTCAAAATTAAAATTTAATTTTATTGTTTTAGTTAGAAAATGAGTTTTCTTCAAAAAAAGTGAATTGTTACATGTACATTAGTTTTCAAGACTGAAGTGTATGTGGTGGCCCTATAGTAATGGCATTTGTATTTATAGCAGTATTTTTATTTTATATGGTATTTATTTAAAGAAGTTAAATTTTGTAGGAACTATATAGTTTTTCTGATGCTCTTTTTCAAAATTATCATGTCAATATAATTGAGAGTATATAGATATATCAAAGATTTTGTATCCACCTAAATTCATATTAAACCAGGCTTTAATATATTGTTATTAATTTTGATCCTTAGCTAGACACCAGGTTGAAATGTTCAGAATTTTTTAAAGAAATAAATTTCAATCAGAAAAAATAACCTTCTTAACTTTATGCAGAGATCATATGAAAGTTACAAGGCTAAATAATTAAAAATATATCTCAAAACCCAATAAGCTTCTGCACATTTATTTTTGTCAGGGTGCAAGGTTAGATTATCATTAAATCTACATTCAACTAAAAACAAGACTTATTTTCTTAATAAAAATCTATCATATTTTTAAAAATGGTGAAATCAATAGATGGCTTTGTTTTTGTAATCAATATTATGTCATCTTTATTGTTTATGTAAAACTACTTTTACTAGCTTAAAAATGTTTTTAATTATAAGGTAAATTTTATAAAGTGCAGTTTGTCAAAAAGTTAGTTCAAATTTCAAGGGCTGCATAACAATAAGTTAGAACCATATAATTTATCATTCTATACCCATGTTATTGTAACTCATCATATACATGTTGTTAGCTAAGCCTGTAAAATCAGAAGTGAAAAATTGGCTTTTTTTGTAATATCATATTTAATAATTATTAACAAGGGCAACTGCCAGAATTAACTCATTCAGCATGTCAACTTACAAATGTTGAAATCGGTTACATGAAGATAGTCAGCATGATTTTGGCACTTAACTGCCAAAATTTGATTTAAACAAAGTTAAGTTCTTTCTATTGACATAGTAAGTCGGAATTACATATTTTAAATGAAACATTAATAATGTCAACTCCACTCAAAATGGACTTTAATTCTAAGCTCAAACACAATTTAATTTACTTGAAATATGATTTTTTGAGGAACTTTACCTCTGGGTGATTCTAAAAAAGTAATATCTGGATGCTAACATCAAAAGAATTCAGATTATTCTTTATAAATTTCACATTAATCTAAAAATAACTTCTTTTTATACCTTATAATACACTTTTTATTACATTACTGATAAAATAAACAATAAACAATAAACAAAGCTTGATACAAACTTTCCTAGCTTTTTTGTATTTTGAAGCTATTTATTATTATATTAGATTTATTAGATAAATATAGTTTATTTCTGAAAATCTACTTGTTGAGTATATACTTCTTGTAAGTATACAAAATTTGGTAAAGGGGAAAATTAAGATACTGTCGCAACATCTTCGATTACTCCCTCTCGGGGAATTAACACCCTGAGTAAATCACCGAGCGGCTCACTGAGTGGTTCACCGCCCAGTCAATAAACTGGTGGCACCATTATCAGTTAACTGTCTATGACGGCAATCACTCAATCCAGGTCCTAAATGGAACACAACTTGATTAAGCCTTGTGACTCAAGAGGAACATTACTCAGATAAGCCTCATGATCTCCATGACGTACATGGACGGCATGTGGCTTGTTATGATACTATATAATACCCTATATTCATAGCTAATAAAGTATCATTCTCTTCTTAATCTTCCCCTTTATTTTGTTTATTATATGTCCCAGAAGTATAAACTCGACAGTGGTAGCACAGGTAGGTTATCCATACCTACCCAACTCAAAGGAAAAATTCCTCCCAAGAAAAGAACCCAAACAATGTCACTCCCTACTGGCTGGAGAGATTACGAAGTAGGACAAGACGTCCCTCCAGGCCTTGTCATCTACAATAATCTCCTTGTACCCATTGATCAGTACAACGCTCTCAAAACCCGCAGACTGTTCCCTACCATGCCAGCCATAACAGTGCCTATGCAACCTGAGATACCCAATATCGTGTTTCAATGCTTACATACCACTGAGATTGGCGCCTTTGCAGGACTACGCTGTGAGAATGCTTCTCTTTGGATCAACAGCACCGAGAGCAAGTTCAAACAAATGAAGTATCCCCAAAGACTCTGAGTCAGCAAAATTACCCTCTGCATCACAGGGACTGCTTTACGCTTTGTTACCAAATGGCTAGCCCAACACCCTGACCAGAAGAAAAACTGGGAAGTGTTCAAGGCCGCATTCCTTGAAAAGTTCTCCATGAAAGACTCGGACGTGGTGATTATGACCAAACTTTGAACCTTCAAAATGACAGGAACCATCAAAAAATACATCGCAGCATATGAAGGACTATGTGACCGTGCGCCCAACACTATCAACTTTGATGAACCTGGACCATGCCTGGACTTTTACAATGGCCTTCCCACACACGTTAGACGTCAGTTCAACATGACCTGCTGCAAGAACCTCGAGGATGTATTCCTAGAAGGAAAACATGCAGCTCAGAAGTCTGAAAATCTACATGCCACCAACAAGCGCAAGGAAAACCCTGCAGCTAAGAGAGAGCCTTGTCCCAATAATCAAAACAACTGAGCCAACAGTACCCATCCTCGAAACAAGAATCACACCGCACAAGCCAACCAGGCCAGCACCGAAGACACCAACGAGGAGGGAAAAGCTCAGGGAAGTGCTTAGGCAAGCCGCTCTCCCCCCTCTTCACAAGACTCGTACAGAGAACAGGACGTGGACTCAATTACCATGATCCAGGTTTCCTCCAACAATCCTCTACTGTTTGCCGCCTAATCTGGAAATAAACTCCTTACCTATCCTTTCTGTTTTTGCAGATACCAGGGCACTGCACTATTTGACACTAGAGCTGATCAATCACTCATTAACAAGAGTTTTGCAGACCTCATGAAGTTACCTACCATTTGAAGTAGCATCAAGAAAGTCATCATGGCGGACAACCGCAGCACACCAGTCCCCACGAGACAAAACCTTGCCGGGCCCAAATTGGAGACGTCCAAATGACAATTAGCGGCCCCATCATTCCAATCCCCAAGTACAACATTATACTTGGTCTAGATTGGATAAGAAAGACCAAACCTCAAATTTATTGGGACAGTGCCACCTTCACTATCCAGTAAGGAGAAGTCCGCCATCACGTGTACCTGACACACCTGACACCCTCATAAGGGATCACATATTTGTAAAGATCATGGAAATGAAGAAAGAAACTGACATCAGCAAAATCAATTAGAGCACATGTATGTATGATTCATCCACTTCAAAAACACAGAAATTCAACACAAACAAAACCCAATCAGAGACCAGCTAGTCAATGAGTTTCCCTCTGTATTCCAAGAATCACTACCCGGGCTGCCCCCTGATTGGGGTATACAACATAAGATTGAACTAAAAGGTAGTGTGCCCAAAGCGCAACCCATCTACTGCCTTACACCACAAGAAGACAACACTCTGAAAGCTTACCTTGACAAAGCACTCAATAAAGGCCTCATCAGACCCTCAAAATCACCCTTTGGCGCTGCTGTCTTCTTTGTGGCAAAGAAAGATGGAGGCCTCTGCCTGGTCACCAACTACAGGGCCCTCAACAAGGTCACAATAAAGAACAGGTATCCCCTGCCCCTAATTGATGACCTTTTTGATGCCCTGGGGGTCCCAAATCTTCACAAAAGTTGATTTGAGAGCAGGATATCACCAAATTTGCGTGAAACCTGAAGACATTTCAAAGACCACATTTCAAACTAAATACAGGTCCTTTGAATGTGTTGTCCTCAATTTCAGCATAACTAACGCTCCCAGTACCTTTGTAACCTCCATGAATGAAGTTTTCAAGGAACACATTGGGAAAAGAGCAATCATCTACCTGGACAAAATCATCATTTACAGTCCCAACCAACAACAACACTGGGAAGATGTCCGCGGAGTCCTCCGTACCCTGCAGGAAAATCAACTAGTTGCCAAACTGTCCAAATGTGAGTTCTTCTCAACTGAACTCCCCTTCCTTGGCCATATCATTAGCAAGGACAGTATCAAGCCGGATCCAGACAAAATATGTGCCATAACAGAAATGCCAGCCCCAAGGAACAAGAGCAAACTCTGCACTTTCCTTGGAATGGTAGCCTATGTATGCAGGTTCATCCCTGACTGGGGCGCTCTGACAGCCCCCTTGTCAGCCATTACTGGGAAAACAACCAAATTTTTCTGGACACCTTTACAAGATCAACATTTCTGCCAACTGAAAGAGCGCATGGTTACTGCTCCCATCCTGCAATACCCAAACCGTGAGGGTATCTATGAGCTAGAAACCAACGCCTCTGATTATGCCATAGAAGGAGTCCTCCGTATTCAAACAGCCCAAAAGGACTTCCTCTCTGTGGCATATGAATCAAGGAAGCTATCAGATAGCAAACAAAGATATCTTATACACGATAAGAAATTGGTTGCCATCATACACTGCCTCATGAAATGGCAATGCTATCTGAAAGGAGCCCAGACATTCAAAGTACTCACTGACCACAAGTTGTTGATTTTCTTTAAAACACAACAACACCTGTCAAGAAGACAAGCCAAATGGATGAGTTTCATACAGAGATACCCCATGCAAATTGAATACAAGCCAGGCAGAGAGATGCTTACTGCAGACGCCCTATCAAGGCTATACAATAAACACATCCTTTGCACTGATGGTGACCCCAACTGGCCCATGTTAATCATGGGAAATCTCCAGGAAGAGTTCCCACCTGGCACACCAATGGACATCCAAGAGAAAGTCCTCAAGAACAAACATCTGTTCAAAAATGTATATGTTACCCTTCACTGAATCCTTCCAAATGGTGACACTGTACCTTATGTCCTGCCAATGCAAAAGATTGACACAATCCTCCAATATCACAGAAAACTGAGACACACCCATAGCAGGAACTTGCATGAATATCTCAAAACTTGCTACTGGTGGCCCAACATGCTAGATGATATCAGAGAGGTAATGGAACAATGCAAGGTCTGTGATAAATATGCACAAACCAAAGCTTCACCCAAGTCAGTAGTACCCATATCCATCACACAACCCTTTAAGGTATGGCTGTTAGATATCGTGGGACCTATGCCAGGTGAAAGCAAAGGCAAGAAGTACATCATCACAGCCATCAACTATGCAACTAGATGGCCTTTAGCACAAGCCACAAAAGAGCACAAAGGAAATGACGTGAGACAATTCATTGACAAGGAGATCATAGCAAAGTTTGGAAAGCCTGACCTCTTAATCACAGATGGAGGCACTGAACTCAAAGCTATTGATGTGACAGAAATCACTGGATAATATGAAGCCATTTCTAAATGATGGGGAATTACCACCCAAATCCACATAGAATTGATTATTAACCACCAACACGGCTTCAGATATTTTTTTGTGAAATTTCCAATTGTAACTCCAGAATTAAGTAGAACCAGTAGTCCTAACCAGAGTAAACCAAGATAAATGACCTGGGAAAGCATCAATGCATCTTTAGTGTAGAATTCTGGGCATTGAGAAGGGAAACAATTTTCAGTTTCAAGAATGGTGGGAGGAGCTACAAAATCAGCTGGCATGAAATTGACATTTGGAGGCGCCAACAACAAAGTTCCAGATGCTGGGCCCCATCTTCCTGAAATGATTTGGTTCAGAATCAGATTATATGGGATATACCGCAACAGCCCAATCACAGGATGCATTTTTAAAATTTAAAATTTAGAACTTGGGATAATTGATTTTTATTGAGTAAATTTAAGAGGACTCAACTCTTAGAGTTGAAACAGGGAAAACTATTCAATATATATCAGAAAAATTGACTAAGCAATACCACCTGAGCCTTGACCTCCTATTCCTTCTACGTCGCTAAGTAAGTATCTGGTCCAGGTTGCAAAGAACCCTTGTGTGACTAGTCTCTGACAACCATACTGATTAACAAGCTCATATCAGGTGACCCTCATATTACGTCAATTTATAAATGTCAGTTTGAAAGGGGGAGCTGGTTTCAGCTGGCAGACTGGAGCAGCTGTGACCCATTTTCAATCAACTGTTTGGTTTAAATCTGTTAACTTGGTCAATTTTGATACAGGTTTTCCAGCCTTCCGAGCCTTCTTACTTGGACAGACAATACCCGGCATTATGAAATCTACCATGACAATTGACACCAACACCTATCTTGCCAAAAATGGAATAAAACACGTCACAGCCAGCCCATATCACCCACAAGCAAATGGACGCGTAGAACAACTAAACGGCTCTCTAGTAGAAGCCCTAAGTAAGTTATTTGCCAACAATCCAAAAGCCTGGGTTAACATGCTACCAACTGCCCTTATGGTCTGCAGAACACAAGTCAACCGCAATACGGGAAAAAGCCCATATGAACTTGCCTATGATCAGAAACCCTCACTTGTCAGTACAACCACAGGACCACAACTGCCACTTCCAAAGAAGATACCAGACAGTAATGAACCAAAAGTACTACAAGCCAGAAAGGACCAAGAAGTGATGGAACAACAAAGGGTTCAGCGGGAAGCAATCCCATTGCAACAAGAAAGGTTCCAAGTCAGAGACAAGATCTGGGTTGTCAACCACAACCAACACAAATTAGACCCAGGGTTACGCAGACCAGGCATTGTCATGGAGGTGAAACCCAATAACACCTACCTCATAAAAGGGATTGGAGCTCAAACCAAACTGAAACATATGCATCATGACAGACTTTGTTTGTGTAAAGCAAGAACAGCCCAACAAAATTCAAGGCTCCCTGTACCCAACACCAAACTGGATCAATATCAAGCACATATACCAGATACCTTCAAGAAGATTCCCAAGGCTCCGCCTTCCAGCACCCCAGGGGGAGATGTTGCAACATCTTCAATTACTCCCTCTTGGGGAATTAACACCCCGAGTAAATCACTGAGCGGCTCACTGAGTGGTTCACTTCCCAGTCAATAAACTGGTGGCACCATTATCAGTTAACCGTCTATGACAGGGATCACTCAATCCAGGTCCTAAATAGAACACAACTTAATTAAGCCTTGTGACTCAAGAGGAACATTACTCAGATAAGCCCCATGATCTCCATGACGTACGTGGACAGCATGTGGCTTGTCATGATACTATATAATACCCTATATTCATAGCTAATAAAGTATCATTCTCTTCTTAATCTTCCCCTTTATTTTGTTTATTATACTTCCCAGAAGTATAAACTTGACAATACTGTAAATTCAGGAACTAAACGTAAAAATGCAGGATTGTCAAATCCTTGGTCCAAATTTTGAATCACTTTTTCAGGATGGCTTTTTTTATTAAATTGATTTTTGTTGAAACAGCAGGATCATCCCACCACAAGGTTATGAGTAAACGGGTTTATGACCCGCAATCTGATTATCCAGTCAATCAAAGCAAAACTAGGAAGTTGACTCAAAATTCTAAATCCAACATGAACAAAAGATGATCCCTTACAGTGGATACCTCATTTTGGCGCTTGACTCATTACCAGGATCAAGCCACCCCCTTCACCATCCAACCATGTGATCAACACAATCATGTTTCTCTTATCCCTGATTCACAATAGCTTTATAATCACTATCTCTCAATAAAGATTATGATTTATTTTCTAAATATTTCCCCCTTGCAACTCTGCTAAAACAGCACAGTTACAACATTGGTAGCATAAGTAGGGTTTCCATCCTACTTTATCCCCCAAAATTCCACCTGTTGCCCATACTTGCTGCAGTCAACAAATCCTTGAAAGAATAATGTCTGGCCTCCTGCTAGACTAGACACCATACACACCGGCTTAAAATATCAGAAGGATTCATACTATACCAGAACGTGCTTATACCAGTCCCTGCCTTCAACACCCCGTCAGTGCAAGGGTTCTTTCAGGCACCTATCATTCCGTCCTGAGGCCCCAACCAAGGAATAAACCATGCCTGCCTATGTGGCCCAACAACTTTAAAGTGGTGCCTTGGAACCATTTGCTGGGGCTAACAACAACAACACCACAGCTTGGATTCAATATGCTCAAAGTAAACTGAAGCAGATGGAATGCCCACAACACTTCTGAATTGCATAGATATCCATCTGACTCATGCAAAATGCAGGCACTTGGTGCAATAAGTGGCACAAAGACCATACTGTGAAAGATTGGGACACTTTCAAACAAGACTTCTTGGCGCGGTTTGTATTGAAGGACACCGCCCTCATGATTATCCACCAAGTGAAGAACCTGTTCCAGACAGGCACTGTAAAGGAACTCACACGCGCTTATGAGGAACTCCACCTATGTGCCCCTGCAGATATGGCATTCAACACTCCTCCACACACCTCATGTACTACAGCACCCTTAAGTCACATGTGATGAGACACGTCAACCTGGACCAAGTAACCAATCTGAAAAGCCTATATTGCAAGGCAGAAAAGGCAGAACAGACATCTAATGCCCTCTACAAAGCGCAGGCTGGGAAGAGAGAGAGACCCAAAGATTCTCACTTGACTGGACACTCCAACTTTCTGCCTCCTGGAAACAACAACAACTCAAGCCATAAACCTGCAGGTTCAAATGGGCACAGAAACAGGAACAATGGGCAGGAAAATTATACCCATTTCTGTATCACTGCCACTCAAGACAATTGCAACACAGGAAAAGCCCAGGGAGAGCACTAAGTGAGCCAAGCTCTCCCCACGCAACCCCTGACTTGCGCAATGATGAGTACTAACCCAAGGACGTGGACCAATGCCCAATGATCCAAGTGCCCTTGGAAGACCCAGTACTTTACACCATTGCCAGACATCCCAATAAACTGATGTCCTACCCTTTCTTCTTTTGCAGTTACACTGGTTCAGCACTCCTGGACTCAGGCGCAGACCAAACTCTAGTCAACAGCAGCTTTGTAGACAAGTTCAAGCTGATCACTAATCCTTTGCAGATTAAAAACATGGTGTTAGCTAATGAACATCACATCACTGTGACAAAGGAAACAGCCCATTTCTCCATTATGCTAGAGAACCTGCATTCCATCATCCAGGGTCCCAACATTGATTTTCCCAAGTTTAATATCATGCTGGGACTGGACTGGTTGTAAAAGAACAACCCCCACGTAGACTGGGCAACCTTGGTACTGACCATCAAGCGTGAAGGCGTCAATCACCAGATCTACCCTGACTCAGTGGACCAACTCCTGTGCGGCCACATTTTTGTACGCATTACTGAAACCCTGGACAAAAAAGAGAACCTCAAGGAAGTTGATTGGGACTCAAGCCAGTATGAGATCATACACTTCAAGGATCACTAGGATACCACTACGCCTCAGGACCGCAACATTGAGGACCGCCATCCTGAAATCTTCAAAGAGGCTCTACCAAGGTTATCACCCAAGAAGCACATACAACACTCCATCCAGCTCAAAGGAGCCATACCTAAGGCACAACCCATCTATCACCTCACCCCAAAAAAAGACAAGGAACTATGTGCCTACCTCAAGGAGGCCCTTTAGAAAGGACTTATACACCCCTCACATCTCCTTTTGGTGCTGCTATATTCTTTGTGGCAAAGAAAGATGGTACCCTTTGATTGGTACAGATTATTGAGCCCTCAAAAAAGTCACTATTAAGAATTACTACCCGCTCCCACTCATTGAGAACCTCTTCAATGCCCTGGGAAGTGCCACAGTTTTCTCTAAAATTGACATAACTGGGGGTTACAATCAAATCTGCATCAAGGAGGAAGATATACTCAAAAACGGCCTTCTTCACTAAGTACAGGTTGTATGAGTGTGTGGTGCTCAATTTTGGAATGAAAAATGCACCTTTGTGACTTTCATGAAAGAGGTGTTTGCTCCCCATATTGGCAAACATGTCCTAGTCTACCTGGACAATATCATTATCTACAGCCCTTTGGTAGAACAACATCACAAGGACCTGGTAGCAATCTTTGCTACCCTGGCACAACACAAACTGCTAGCTAAGCCTTCCAAATGCCAATTCTTCCCCAAACATCTGCCCTTTCTGGAACACATAGTCTCAAAGGATGGCATTAAATCTGATGACAGGAAAATTCAGTCTATCTGTAAAATGCCCCCTCCAAAAGACAAGTTAGAGATCTGCACATTCCTGGGAATGGTCACCTACGTATGATGGTTCATACCCAACTGTGTTATCCTGACTGCACCTCTGTCTGCCATAAATGGCTCCAAATACAAATTTGATGGACCCCCCAACACGACCTCTGCTTCAGACGTCTTAAAGAAAAACTCACAACTGCATCTATTCTACAATACCCCAAAAACAATGGGGAATATCAAATAGAAACAGACGCCTCTGACATGTCTATTAGGGGAGTACTACAGATCAAGAACAGCAATGGTGACTTCCTACCCGTAGCCTATGAATCACATAAACTTACAGACAACAAGTGCCAATACCCTATACATGACAAGGAATTGTTGGCCATTGTACACTTCCTGGTCAAATGGCATTGTTACTTGGAATGCCAGGAGGAATTTACAGCACTAACTGACCACAAATAGCTCATATATTTTAAAACACAAGCAAATCTCTCCTGCCAACAAGCACAATGAATGAAACTCCTAGAGAGATTCAACATGCTCATACAGTACAAACCTGGGGCCAAGCTTGCCATGGCAGATGCCCTCTCCCGCCTGTATGTCTGTGCCTCAAGAGGGGAAAATGGACTTAACCCAGACTGGCCTCTCCTGGTAGTCCAAACAAAGGACAAGGGTTTACCCCTGGCACCACTGACATTACAAAAAAGACAGTTGTCAAGAACAAGCATCTATTTGCAGATGTGTACGGGACCTTAAATTGCAAAATGACAGACAGAACCACCATCCTGTATATTACCACACATCAGCAAGTGTACATCATCCTACGTTACCACAGAGACCTGAGACATACCAAAATCTTCAACCTCTACAAATTTCTTAAACACAAATCATGGTGGCCAGCCCTGTATTGGGATGTCCAGGAAGTTCTAGAGAAATGAAAAGTATGTGAAAAATTTGCAAGGAGCAATAACCCACCTAAATCAGTACTATCTATTTGCATGCAACTACCCTTCAAGGTGTGGTTCCTAGAAATTATGGGCCCCATGCCAGGAAAGCACAATGAAAAGAAATAAATCATCACTGCTATTGACTTTGCCAATTGCTGGCCAGTGGCATAAGCAGTGAGATCTCACACAGGCAATGATGTGTGGCAGTTCATCAGAAAAGAAATCATCAGTAATTTTGGAAAGCCAGAACTCCTGATAACTGACAGGGGCAAAGAATTGACCTCTGAAGATACCAATGTTTACCTCACCAAAAATGGGGTTCAGCACACAGTGATAACACCTTACCATCCTCAGGCCAATGGATGCATGGAGCAACTGAATGGCAGCCTAGTGCAGGCCTGGCCAAGCTCACTGCTAGGAGACCTGAGGAATGATATAAGCAGCTACATGCTTCATTGTTTTTATGCTGTACCTGCGTGAACAGATCCACCGGGAAAAGCCCCTTTGAGCTAGTTTATAGCACATAGCCCAATATTATCCAAGCGCTATCAGGACCCAAACTGGAAATGCCCAGTGAAGTTCCATCCTTCTCTGACCCTCAAGTCATACAGACAAATAGCAATCAACTAGAAAGAGAAGAAAAACTTCTACAGAATACATTTATCCCCATCTAAGACAGACATGAGGTTGGTGAAAAAGTCTGGGTAATGAATACCAACTTGAGTAAATTGCAGCCAGAAAAAGTGGGCCCTGCCATCATCCTAAAGGTAAATAAAAACAACGCTTACCTTGTACAAGGGCTTGGAAAGTGCAAGCAAGATAAAGTCCTTCATCACAACTGCCTAAGACCCTGCAAAGCAAGATAAAAATAACGCAAGACCGTTCTACCGCCACTGAACAACAGTTGGTGCAATATGTGACAGAAATTGATGGATAATAAGAAGCTGTCTCCAAGTGGTGGGGAATCACCACCCAAATCCACATGGAGTTAATGATTAATCACCAATGCAGCTTCAGATACCATTTTGAGAAATTTCCAAATGAGATACTAGGGTTAAGTAAAATAATTAACCCTAACCAAAAGAGCCCAAGATAAATGGCTGCAAGAGAATCAGAGTGTCTTCAGAATAAAATTTGGGACATTGAGATAGCACCAGAGTTTCAGTTTTGACAGTAGGAGGAACAACTCTGAGATTGGCAGACATTGAATTAAAATTTAGTGGAGGCGACAACAAAGTATAGTAGTTTTAAAAGCTATGGTGACAACCAAAAATACCTCAGATTTAAAGAAAATGATTTCAGATTTGAACAAAATCCAAGCTGCACAAGATTCAGGATTCAATTAATTTAATGAAATTTCAGTTAATAAATGAACTTTAAAACAAAAAAACAAATTTTCACTAGCCCATTATACAAAATTATATCAAACATCAAGCGGTGTAGTTTAAACCACAAATAAAATGAACTGACACAACAAGTGAGATGGATGGATGCTATTCTGGAGTATATTATAATCCAATAAGGATTCATATGAGGCACCAACAGAAGGACTAAAATGAAAAAAAATTGGGCAATATAGAGGCAAGATTCAACAAGCACAAAACAAAAGAAATTCACACAAGATGTGTAGTGTGAGCAGCCTAAAATAGAAGTACAACAGTTTTACAGCTAATCAACAGCTATCCAATTTAGGAACAGAGGCATTTTATTCATCTTTATGGATACTGATTTGTGTATAATGGTTTTGAGAACCTTCCAAATATGGGCTCAAGATTACAATAAAAATAAATCATCAATTTTTAATATTTCTACTTTTAGTGATTTTATCCTAGGTTTTGTTTCAATATGGTTTTCAACAGCAACATCTTCAACAGCGCCAGCAGCCAAGCCAGCAGCAGCCAAGACAGCTTCAATGGAGGCGAGGCTCAGTGCATGGAGGCACCCATTTACACCCAAGCCTTTGAGGCGGGTAACAAGGAAGCTGACCTGTACCTGACCCCCAAACCATATGGCTTTGACTTGTTCAGCAGTCACTTAGTGTCTAGCTCTGCCCCTGCTCCTGTACCCACCCCCACACAAGCTGCCTGCCAACCAATCAGGATGGCAACCTTAATTTGGAACAACTTCCCGCCAAAAGACAACCTTCCCCCTACAGCCAATCAGGATTCAGCTCCCCTGGCCCAGTGCCCCAAATGCAGAATTATTACTGCCCAAATTCTCCAGGAAATTGTGGCACTGAACCTGCAGGGTCTGTCCTGGGATCAGATAGCCAGCCAATTGAAATTTACCCAGGCTACAATAATGCAAGAATTTAATAACTTAATGAACAAGGGGAATCTGATTGGGATGGCCAAGAAGCCCAAGAAGGCCCCTGAGTCCCAAATCACAGAGGCCTACCCAATCATGCTTGACCTCCTCCACCAGGACCCCAAGCTTCCCTTGATCAAGGTCTGGAAGCAACTTGTGCACCATGACATTTGGGTGTCTGAGTGCATGGTGCAGCTATGGATGCGTGGAAAGGTGGCTTTGATACAGATTCTTACCAATTTTGCTGGCAACCAATGGGATGGTGCTGAGGATTTCCCATATGATCCTGCCATCAAATCCACACTGATCCAATTCTTGACCAGTATAATAGATGAGATCATCTTCAACTCATACTACAATCTATCAATAGCTTTTGATGGATTTGGTGAGCAAGGAAAAGCCACCGCCAAGAATATAAGGAAGTAGATCATGAAGGGGAAATTTATTGGTGCATTTCTGGCTGTTTCAGCCAAGGGTTTTGTCTACTATTGGACAAACCCAGATTTCACCAATAGCTACAAGTACAGCCAAATCCTTGGTGAATTGCTTGACTCCTGGGATAGCTCAAATTCCCTTCACCAGGTTTTCTTAAGCCACCAGATGGAGGGTAGCTCCACCGCCCTTGAGGCCATCCAAGAATGTGGGCACCAGGCCTCTGTGTACCCAGCCAGCCTTGCAGACATCTATCTGGGTGATGTTTTGTTCTTTAACATTGAAGATACACTCCAGGAGTGCTGCTCTCAGGCTTTTAATGATCTTTATCTTGGGGTCCTCAACCATGAGTCTCTCTTTGGTTTCCAGATGATGGCAGACTTGTTTGCCCAAATTGTTCTTTCATGTGAATATGGGCAACCAATCACAAAAGGATAAGTGCCTCCCCCGTGCCATAGCCACCTATCAGCCAATCGCAACAATGACCAATGAGAATTACAATGAGCGGTACATGGCAGCCATCACAGTCAATCCTCCTGCCTCTATCTTTGCCACCACCACCCCCCACCTTCAAGCCCCACTCACCCAATCACAGACCCCCCAGGCCATCAACAGTTCTACATCTTCCTTCCTGCAATATTCTGCCTACTAGGCATCACTCTTCCCTGCCCCAATAAACCCCCTGTCACCAAACATGTTCTATTTATATTATCTTTATTTTGAATTTTAACTGTTCATATTCTCTTTGTTTATAATTAGTTTTATTATTTATGTTCAGTTTATTTCTATAAAATCATATGTTTACTATGCCATGTATCTAGATCCAGAACACAGTTATTTTTAGCACTTAAACACAGCCCCTTGTGAAAATATTAAGAATGATTTGGTGATCAGCTAAATTTGAATTAGACAATTATATGTTAATTATGTTTATATAAAGTTGTTACTGATCCAAATTCAAAACCTTAAAAATAAACTTCAAGCCAATAAGGAGCTGTGTGATAAAGTGACTATTGTGACATAAAGGGTCACTCAATAATTCTTTGATGTATGTGTGCTAATTAATATTATTGGCTGGATGTTTTTCCATCGAGCGCCATTGCTGCTGTGGCAAGTTGTTGGTGGACTAGTGCCCAATCAGCTGCTGGATTAGCACTAGTCCACCAACAACTTGCCACAGTAGCAATGGTGCTCAATGGAAAAACATCCAGCCAATAATATTAATTAGCACAAATACATCAAAGAATTATTGAGTGACCCTTTATGTCATAACAATCACTTTATCACACAGCTCCTTATTGGCTTAAAGTTTATTTTTGAGGTTTTGAATTTGGATCAGTAACAACTTTATCAAAACACAATTAACATATAATTGTCTAATTAAAATTTAGCTTATCACCAAATTGTTGTTAATATTTTCACAGGGGGCTGTATTTAAGTGCTAAAAATAATATGGTGACTATGAAAGCAATGCCAACATGAAGCAAACAACACATATTGAGATGAGCGTAAAACATATGCACAATGGGCAAAAAGATGGGATATTAGAGTAATGGGGAAAAAAACAGGGATAAACTAAGAGGCAATAGTATCAGAAAAGTACAGATTTTATTGGGGGTAAAGCTATAAAAACATATGGAAAGGTTAGTAAAAAAATCAATGAGAGAATTGGAGAAACAGCTCAAGGACCTTATCTCTGCAATTGCAGAAATCAAATAAATTGACTGCAAGGTCAAGGAAAAAGTTAAGGCTGTTGTCCTCATTGGGGACAAAATTGACAAGGTGTCTGCCAAGGCACTTATGGCCAAGATTCTAGACACCCCTGAGAAGACAGTTGAGCACCTACTCAACATTCAAAAAACTGTGGTTGAGGGCCTCCAGTTCAAGTCATTTGCCCTCTCCGCGCTGTCTGTCTGGGTACAACCCTAAGATGTATGCCCACCTCAACCCTGCAAAGCGCGCAAGAAAAAAGGATACAGAATTGCCTGCCCAACTGCTTGTGCCAAGAATGGCCAAACTGGCAGAGGCTGCAGGCAAGAAAATCACAGAAGAAGGTAACCTTATAAAAAATTAATAAAATTTCAAAATACTTACCTTATTTTAGAAAGCATAGACAGTGAAATCTTCCAAGTCCTGGTCCTTTTTGTCCCCGCCACATTCTACGCCAACTAAGCCAATCATGTGACAAGGAAGCTTTTTCTGTCCTCCCCTGTCTTGCAGGAGCTGGAGGACCACATCCACATGTCTTTTCTGATGTTACAGAAGGCATTAGCTGAGCTTACACATTCTGAGGGGCATTTTAGTGGGAAGTTACTGCCTACAAGGATGTCCAGCTGGTCTGTCTGGACCCTGTATCCCTCAGTGGAGTTTACTGTATAAACTCCATTGAGCTTGTTTGGGACATCCTGGCAACGCTTCCATTTAAGAACATACTGGAGATGGGCCAGGCCATGTGGCTGCTTGCTTCTTCTTCCTGGTGGAGCACACACTCTCTTACCTGCTGGAGAACTTTGGGTGTGCTGTGGGAAAATTGGCTATTGGAGATGCAATAGCTGCAAAGAAGACTAATATCCTCCTTGCTAACTTTGGGTTGGCCTGGAGCGCTGATGAGAAGGGGGTTCCTTCAGCCATGGAGCTGACCTTTTTCAAAACAAAACATGAGAAGAAGATTATTACTGTCTACAATAAACTGTGTGAATTTACGGAAGCCTTTACTGGGCAAAGGGTTCATCTGGTTGTTTACCTGGGGTTTCTATTCTACTTTGGGATTAGCGCATCTGTAGAGGACCTGGACGGGGTCCTTCTTGGGATTGACAAGGACAGGCTCTCCCTGGATGGGAAAAAGGTCCCCCCTGGATACAACTTGGTAGACCATGTTATCCAGGACACCCTGGTCCTGGCTGGTGTTTATGAGTTTGCGGCCCCGCCTGAAAAGCTGCTCCTGAACTCCCACCTGACCATGCTGCCTTTCACAAGCAGGCAGGAGTATTTCAATCAGGGTGTATCCACTGTATACAGTGTGGCAGTGGAGATTGTGCGCCATCTCTATTGCCAGTTGGGTACATACCAAAGAACCCATTACAGGTGCACTCAATAAAAATCTATTTCTTCAAATTAAGCTACACTTTTAATTTTTCTTTTTAAATAACTAATTTTTCTAATTCTTTTTTAGCAAACAAGTTTTGCAAAAAAAATCCTGGAGAAGGTAATCATATAAGCATAAATATATTTACTTTAATAAAATTTACTTCTATCATGTACACTTTACATTTAACTTTTTTAATTTCATTTTTATATTTATTTGACAAGAGTGATATAAATCTATACATGCAATCCAGTATCAAGTGTTTGGGATAGCCCCAGATACCATAATAAAATACTTTAATATAAATAAACAAATTAAAAACCTTCATTGATGGTCCAGCCAAATGTGATTGGGGGCTTGGAAGTTTCTAAATATAAAACAATAGTTAATAAATCTTAAATAGTAAATTAGAGAATATAAAACAGTCAGACAAACTAAGCCTTTAATTGACTGGCTGTTTGGCAAGGCATGCGGGGATGAACAAATCAGTGTGGCCATAGAATTTGGCCATGGTCTTAGCTGGGAGGGTGTGGATCCCAGCCTGCAGCAAATCAAATAGGTCCTCAGTCCCAGTTGGGGTCCCTTGCTTGACAACTCACTTGAGCCACCCAAAAACTTCCTTGATGGGATTTAGGAAGGGTGAATAGGCAGAGAGGAAGAGAAGGCAAAATTTGCCGTGGCCAATTGCTGGGGCCCACTGCAATGCTGGTGTTGATTGATGGAAATTCAGCAAGAATATCTGCCATCTTGTGAAGACCAATGTTGTCTAGTACTATTGCATTGGTGAAGCCCGGGCTTGTGCGCCTCAGGTGCTCCTGGACCAATTGGAGGAATGATAAGAAGGTACAGCTGTTATGAGAAACCAATATCATTTGATACAGCACAATCCCCTTTGGACCAAGGAGAGCCACCATTGAATAGACTGTGGCACAGACTGCAGCACGCCAAGCTACCCTGTCATTTGAGCCTTTGGGGGCATACCCATACCCATTGCACATTGACAAGGTGAATGCTGATTTGTCAATATAGTAAAAATTGACTGTCTCCTTGGCTTTGAGGGCAGTGTATACCTCTGCATATTTTTTCTGGGTCTCAACGCTGGTTGGGCTATTCCAATTGTACAGAGATACCTCAAGCTTTTTCCAGGAAAAGCGCATCCCCTTTACCAGGTGGTAGTAAAAGAAAATTGAGGCCTCAACCCTAAAAGTAGATTTAATCATTGACTGTATATTTGCCAGTTCAAGATGGCAGCCCTGGGCTATTCACTGGCAGATTGCCTATTTGTGCTTGTTGGTGAGCAAGGTGGACACACGCAGGGATTTCTCCACAGCAAGGACATGGCCAGTATTGATGAATTTGTTGAAGGTCTTGGAGGCGTACTTGGGATCCACCCCAACAACAGCCGCAGCTGCCTTGTAGTCACCAGATTCCTGCATAAGTCTGAGCAAGATGATGTGCTTGATGTCAGGAATGCGCTTCTGGGTGGGCTTTGAGGGTTCAGACAAGCTCTGATTCTGATTGATGACAGGCTTGCAAGACATGGGTACCTTGTTATAGAAGACTGCAACCTTTTTTAACACCAGCTGTCTCTCATCAGTTCTGTAGAAATCAGGCTCCTTGTCCTCTTCCTGATCACCATAACTGATGTAAGGCTCATATCTAGTGTCAAGTAAAGGCTTAAACTTTTCCATCATGGCTGACAGGACTGACTTTTGGCGGTACACAGCGTCAAACACATACAAAGTAAGCTCTACTTCCTTGTTTATAACCGTTTTTGTTATGGTCACCTTGGTGGGCTTTTAGGGTCAGCTTGGGGACCCAAGGGTTAATGCTCCACACACTAGCATCTTGTGATCCTTGAACCAGCTGTGTCAGTGCAGTGTCACTATTGAACTCTCCTCTCCCATCTTTTTCTTGAGCAGGCACTTGGGCTGCACTAACTCTGTTCTTTGACCCATGGGGGCAACCACAACCGCAGCGCACAACAAGTGCATTGTTACTCTGTTGTTGTGCTCCTTTAATTTTAAATTTTAATAAAATACTAAATAAATTTCAATTAAGTTACTCCCTATTTTTTGCTTTTATCTAAATATGGATATTTAATTAGAGTTTTCCCCACCCAATATCCTGATTAAAGATTTTTATTTCTTAATTAGTTGTTTTTGGTTTTACAACGCCCATTTTAGAATACCTGAAATAATTCCACCCTTTTTCCCAGATTTACGCCAAATTAAGCACCCAACACAATTTTTTTTAAATTTATGTTTCATATTGTGTGCCCTATTTTAGATACCTTGGTAACATTCTTGATTACATTCTATTGCACACAACATTTGAGTGGTTTTGATTACATAGTGAGTTGCTATTGTGTTTTGTTTTTGGATTGAGTTTTCATTCACTGTGCTTGAGTGTATTTTGTCACAGATTCACATAGTAAACATATGTACACTGAAAGTCAACTCACACCATTTTTTTTGTGAATCAGTGTATTTTGGATTGTATTTTGAATAGTCTTGCTTGGTATGTGAGCAATTTGTTGTTGTGTTGACCCATTAACGCCAAAAATCCCTGTTAACAAAGTGTATATTTCATTCTGATAGTTGGAATTTGCTTAAATCTGAAATCATTACATTTAATTCTGAGGTATTTTTGGTTTTTTCCATAGCTTTTAAAACTACTGTAATGTCAAGGAGGACGTCACTTATCACTCAGACAATGATTGGCTGCCTAAACAGCCGTTGATAACCAGAAAACTGCTTTTTTATGCTCACATATGGCCCGCACCACTTCTCCTGTTGTCAATAACCAAAATCACTGGTTATTAATACCAAAACTTTCAGTATGTTTCTTGGGCCTCTATCTTTGCTCTCTTGATGACATAATTGGGTACCACCTTCAATACCTGGTATGTTTGAACTTTTACTTTTGTGTAAACATAAAGAAACTTGGATTCACTCCCTCTTTTTTCAAATAATCTCTTAAGTGTTTTTAAAAGAGCACTTAAGTATTTAAGTGGGCTCAATTTCATCTTTGTTAGTTGTTCTAGCAACAATAAACTTGCCTTTTTAGTACTTCTTTTTTTCTAAGCACCCTTTTCTTCTTTGATAAATCCTTGACACCATGAAAGGAATTTCCCTTCCATTCTGATTGTTAATTCTACTTCCTTGGTGTGCCCTTGCCTTGGCACACTCTACTTGAACCACTGACTGGGAAAACTCTTCACCTGATGATGCTCACACCAAAGAGTGCTTGGCCAATGATTGGTTCAAATATTCTTCAGGATATTGGAAAAGGAAGTTTCATTATAAATGTGCCCCTCTTGCTACTCCTGAAGCAGACATTTCCTTGGTTTGCCCTAACATGTCTTTCTGCCTTCTTGTATACCTAGCTGGGTATTACCTCCTAGGAAGGTTTAGCTCCTTGATGGGGAGATTTACCTACCTAGAACAGTTTGGACATCTGGCAATAATAATGGTGCCAATAGGTTCAGTAGTAGCAGGACTGAATTTGGGGGCCCTGGCTTACAAGAATGAAAGTATTTTCCCTCTCAAGTAGGTCACTGACAGAATACCAAGCCAATCATAATGTTTCATAGCTTATTTTAAAGCTACAGAACAGTTTTACATTTTGAAAGGATTTAAAAATCAAATAATAAATTTTAAAATTATTATTTTAGATTTACTAAACATAATAGTGATACTCCACTTATTTATATTTATCTTTTTATTTATACTTGGAATATGCAATTTTAATTTAAATAAATATTTTTTAAATTGCCTTTTAAGAAATCCTTTTCAACAAAAAATTAATTAACAAGACATTCAGCAATCTTTGCCTAAAAATACAATAAAATATATTGAAATGCTTGTTAAATCCAACTTTATATCTGTTCTTAGACAGGAAATCACCTAGGTGTATACAGTAGGTTTCAAAGCTGTTGAGATAAACATATGGGTCATTATTTTTCTTGTTATGCCTAAGCGCTGGACTGATTATTTTATAACTTAATTACATTATTCATATTCAAATTATTCAGAAAGATTAAAATACAATCAATGTCAAATCTTTAAATGATCTTGGGCTTAGATATTTTTTTAAAAAAATAATTTATCAAATTTAGAATTGAAAATTGCACCTTATAATATTGCTGGAAATATATTAAGTGCTACTACATACTACAAGCTAAAAATATTTATGATGAGTTGCATGGGAGAGTAATAGCAGCCCCAAAGCTATAAATGTAATTACCCTATCTTTGGCTCATCATAAGTATTCTTAGTTTGTTTCAAAAAAAGGTTGTTGTTTTTGAAAGACTGATAACTCTATTTAAAATACACCCTCTAGTAAGCTGCCCTACTTCATGAACTTTCCCTAATGCACCACTAGCATCTTCTGATATTTTTGTTTCTCTGGTATCATCACGTGATTTCAAATGATAAGTTATCTCAGAATATTCTGAGAAACTTTCAAATGTTAAAGGTGAAGTATACAACTTCCCATCTTTCATCAAATATGAAAGATTAATTTGCAGATTTTTAACTTTGAGCTCTCTTCTTATAGGCCTAACTTTTCTCTCATAAATATAAAAGAATGACTTTTGAGAAATATTTGAGCCTGATAGCGCTGATTTATATAATTCTTTTCTTTTTTCTTCTTGCTCAAAAATATTTTTAATATCATTTATATTCTTAATATAAAGCTGATTTTCTTTCTCTTTTAATGTTTTTGATATTACATCAAAGTGACCATCAACAATACTTTTCCCATGACATTCTACAAATCTATTGTATTTAATAGACCCTTTAATGTATTGTGGTGTCTCTTCAAATAGATAATATAAGAATTCATAGGATCTAAAATGGTTTCCATTATCAGTCCATACTTTGATATTTTTTATTTTTTTAAATATATCTAATTTAAGAAGACTAATTAGACATTCACCTGAAAATAAAGAATCATGTGATAATATTTGAGACAAAAAATCATGATATTCATATTTGGTTTTATTGTTTTCTTTAAAAACTAATGCAAACCCTAATAATGAGATGGGTTTTTTTGAATAAAAACAATTATTGGTCTCAATTGGACCACTTCCAACCTTTAAGTTTTCCTTATAATCTATAACTATAATACATGATTCATTATCTAATTCATTGATATCTTTCTTATATTCCCTATTTTGATGAGCATAAAAGTCTTGGTGCTGATTAATAGCTTTTAAGTCACTGTTTATAGATTCTGGCAATAATAAGTTTTTACTTTCACATTCTTCTTTTCTTTTTTCTAAGGATGATTTTAAGTTACAAATATTACACATGTCAGTTTGTTTTTTGCTCTTTGTTATATTTTTTGGTATTAATTTATAATAAGTTGAAAGTGATATTGAAATTTCATTTTTTATTTCCATATTTTCATATATTTCTTTTTTGTTTTTAATAGAGAATATTTTATTTCAGTTGAATATTCATTCATTTCTTTTTCAATGTCTTTAAGAAATTTTTTCTGGTGCTTTTTTTGTAAACTGGCTTGTTTCAAAAGAATTTTCCAGTAGTTTTTTAATTATTTTTTGATTATTTCTTTTTTTAATGAATAATTATTATCTTTTTGGCTTTTTTTGTTTAAGCTTACATTTTTATTTTTATTTATTTTTCTTAGGTATTCAAACTCACTTTTGGTTATATTAAATCCCATATCAGTAAGCTCTTTTAAAGAGTAACTGGAAGTAACCAGAGATCTCAAGGCTGGGAGATGCTTTTGAGGAGCAGATTTCAGAAGATCCTTTAAGTTATCAATTATCCCATTTAGTTTCTGATTTTGAATTAAAGAAATGAACTCTGTTTTTCCAAACTCAGTTTGAGTGAGGAAGTGATTGATGAAGGAATTAAGATTGCCTCCAGAAATAAAGAGGAATGCTTTCTTTAGCATAGCAATTCTTTTGCTTTTTGTTGATGCTCCCAGTGAGGAAAATGGCTTCATGGCAGAAGTAAAGTTAACAGATTCCATAATATTGGATTTGTGATTGCTGATAAAGAGAAGCTTTGTAGAGATGCCTTGCAAAAGAGTGCTGGTTGCAGGAATTATATCTTTTTGTGAAGATGGTTTGAAATAAACCTTAGGTGGTGCTTTAGCTCTTATATACCAAGCCTTATGACACCATTCTGAAAGAAATGATATGACAGCTTTATTTACAATTTCAACTTGAATTTATATTTCTAGAATAAATGAAATCCCCAGTTTTCATGCACAAGTGATATATGTGTATCAGCTAAGCATCAAATTACATCATATTCTCTTTGTAATCTATGCAAATCAATTAAAATAATGTATTAACTTAATTATAACTGTTCTGCATATTTTTAAAATGATAAAATATTAAAGAAATGTATTTAAAAAATGCTTAATTTGAGGTTCGCAGTTCACTTGAACCTCAAAATTCATCTAAACAGCAAATAAATTAACGTCCTAACTTCAAACTACCATAAAATCCTAAATAATTAAGCTTTTTAAATAAAATAAAATAAAATATGGAAATGATGCTCTTGATCTTATCCTTTAATTTTGTTAAATAAAAAGCATATATTAATTAATGAAAAATCAACTTTTTTAAGCTTTAAGCAATCTATTTTATATCATTAGATATAATCATATAATAAAATCTGGATTATAATCTTTTAAATTGCTTTTGCTTTAATATTAAATATTATATATATATTAATATTTTAACATCAATGGAAAGATAAGATTCTTAGCTTCATTTTGATAGTTTACAGTATGAAAAATATTAGCTTTTTATTGAGTTATTACTGTTTTAAATATAAACATTTGTAATTTGATTTTTTCAAAATTGAACTGTGTTATACTGCAACTTAGGCAGCATGTGTATTAGAAAATGGCCTAATCCCTAAAATAATGACCCATATATTAGTCAGCTTAGAACATATGAACTCAGTCTAAAAACAAAATCAAATATTAGGGAATTTATATTAAATTACAATAGATTTGGATCCACTTTGATTTCGTTTTTAAACTGAGTTCATGTGTTCTAAACTGACTAATATACGTTTATCTCAACAGGTTTGAAAACTACTGTATATCTTTGATTTATCTGCTCTTGGACCTCCCCATCAGACCTGCCGTCAGCACCTGAAATTCCAGATATTAAGCCAATCAGCTTCTCCCCCGTGTTAAGGAATCCGACTTATTACGTAACCCTTTAACGACAGACAGACATAGACGCTTTTATTTATAGTAATAAATGTGATGATGGAAGCATGAGATAAAATGTGAATTAATACGTCTAAGTCACATTGCTTCTTGCATATCGGAAAACATAATGGATGTCCCAGGTTACTCATATGCCACTCTAGTCGCAGTAGGAGGGGCGATAGGGTATTTTAAAGCAGGTCAATGTATTTTTCAGTTATTTTTGTAGCCGAGTAGTTTGGCTTTGCTCATTTGACTCTTGATATTGGTGGTGTCAAGTTTACTTGCTTTTGAAAAATCAGTCTATTTAGCTTCGCAGCCTTTATACGAGAGTGGGTTGATTTAGTATTTTTATTTTTTAATATAATTCTCAGCGGGAATATGTATTAACTAAATTTACTTCCAGGAAGTACAGTATCTTTGGGTGTCGGAACTATGTTTGGTGTGCTACTGGGATATGGTGCGTCTAGAGTTAGTCAGAATCCTAAAGATGTTTATCTTTCCCTAGGTACATTATATTCTAGCTGAGAACAGTTTGAATTTATGAAAGTTAAAAAATTTATCAATGAAAATGATTTAGGCTTAAGTGTTGTCTTGTTGGTGGTTATGGGTTCTCGCTTTATTAAGAGCGGTAAATTTATGCCCGCTGGACTCATATCTGCAGTGAGGTACAGTATAGTTTAATCTTTACTGATTATGTGGTGTAGCCTTGTAATGTTTGGTCGATACTTGCTGCGCTTGTTTTAAATAAATTGCTATTACTTAGTTTGATCTGCTAAGCAATTAGCATTCAATGATATTCTGTAAATTTCAACTTCACTAAAACCAGAGTGTTCGAAAAATGGACTTTCCGTTTCGGGCCAACCTTTTTCCCTTCAAAATTTCAGTGTAACGTTTTATGGCTTAGTGTATATATTAAAGCTGTAAATATTTCCTCTTTTCAAAAGTACATGCATCTAAATTGTTTTGATTCTCAATTGGCTTTTAAAGATAGTATAGCACTACTCTGTTAAATATGATTGAAATATCTGTAAGGCAGGTTTATTAGCTTTAGAAAGCATGGTTAGATTTTTAAAATAAAGCATGTTTATGTTGCAACTGAACCAAACATAGTTCAGTATTTATATTGGAGAAGGCAACAGCCCAATAGAAAGGATAAATAATAGAAATAAGATGTAGTTTATTGGAGAATATTGTAATTAATATACTATATTGAGAAGCCACAAGTCCACCAGGAGGTGGCACAGTGGCAGGATGACATAGGGTTTGGGTTGGGAATATCTTGGACGAGGGATCAGTGTGTCAAATTGGCTCCTTTCCTAATTAGGACATAGTGCCTGTAATTTACCATTGCGCTCATATTGATCCATACCATTAATCACATCATGGGGTGACTCCTCAAGCACCCCCTGTGTACCATGAGATACATTAGCAGGTGGGGAAGTAATCTCAGTTGCAACATATCCTATATTTTCAAGTTGATACCTATCTTTTGGTGGGCTCTGCCTGCCAGCCCGTCCTATTCTCACAACTGAGGGGCCCACCACTATAGTATAATATCCTGAAAATCTTTCTAGGAGCTTCATATCTTACACATGGACACTATGTGGCTTGTCATTGTATTGCATCATGCTCTTCTTCTATATCAAATAAAGTATCATTCCCTTATTTTTATTTTTATTTTTCCTTTTATTTTTTAGGTACTTCCTAAAAGTATATTCTTGACACTGCTAAGTGTGAGAAGATGTAATACCACTATTTTGAGGTTGCTTGGGGGGACCTTTTAATTGGTGATTGGGGTTAAATAACCAGTCTTATTGTTACAATGCTCTTTGCTCTATTGGGCTTACCTTTATCTTCAACCCCACATTAGGTATGGATGTCAGATAGTTTGGCCTGGAATAAGGCTAGCTTGACTCCAAATTGTTAGAAGGGTCATATATCTTAATGGTACTTAGTTGCACCAAGATGGTTTTCTTCTCTAGAATTACAATGTTTTCATACCCCTCAACCACTTGAAAAAGTTTTGGTAGTGGTTGGACTCAGTTTTGTTTACATTTTTCTTGTATAACTCTTCTTTTTGTGAAACTGATAAAGATAGTTCTATATTTACTCTGCATGCTAGTGTTTAGATAGATGGCCTTGTTAGCCTTAAGTAGTTCAGTATATCTATTTTAGATCTGGTATTCACATATGTATACCCAAAGTCCCTCTCCCAAAAAAACATATATATACCCAATTTACAACATACATTATTCAAGTTTAATTCACTATCAGGACAAAATTTGCTTCTGAGAGGACTTTGCTTAATACTGATATGCCTATATAGACATCTATAATTTAATACTAGCTTAATAAGTCTATTTTCTCCTTTTTAAAATCATTTTACTCCTCTAAAGTTTTACCTTCTCTCATATATTTACTTTATCAAAAGGTATGTCATGTTCAGCTCTTGGGGACAACATCCAAGGGGACACAGCAGGAAACTTTTAAAACAAAAGATTTGAGATTCAAAGCTAGCCTTGGGTTAGCCTTCAGGGCAAAATTAAGGGGATGTACCTAAATTTCTTAAAACAAAAGAAGTGAGTTTCATTTTGGCAAAAAGGAAAGAAAAATGCTTGAATATTATAAAAGCCAACACAAATGTAGATAAACTTGTCTTTATTTGGGAAAGTGATTCTACTTAAATAGTAGACTGAGAACATAGATTGTTCACTAGGCAGCCAGTGTGGCTGATGAGGTCATTCTGAACTGAACTCATACCAGGATCAGAAGTGTGCAGGTAGCATAATCCAGAATGAGTGGACATTGATGCCAACTCATTTAAGAAAGGAGAACAACTGTTGAATTCTAAGGTGAAACCAACCAAGTCTTCCATAAATCAAAATTTGAAGGCCATATCAAAATAGCATTAACAGTGTGATTTACGACAAGGTAGATCAGTGACATGATCTATATAGGCTCACTCTTAAGTAAACATGAAATAAAATATGGATTGGGAAGCTTATCAAAAAGGGCATTAATTTTTAGAAATGAATCCCAATGTTGTGATCTATAATGTTGGGAATTCATGAATGGAGATTTCTTGGGGCGATTAGGCAAAAGCGGATAAGATGTAAAATATTAGAAAACAGTGTCAATGAAATTGACATTTGTTGCCATGATTTTCTAAGGCTTAATCATAATATTGTTGCAGAGTAGAGTTACATTTATATTTACACACAAACTTTCGAATAGAGTCAGCATCTGAGATGCAATAAGCTGGTTTTTATAATATGTTGCAACTAGCCCAGTGTTGGTTTTTGTGCAAATAAGGAGCAATGCTATAATAAGGGGAACGATTTTGTAGGCTATTTACATGAAGCAACTAAGCGGAAGATATCAGTGGGGGAAATTGAGGAGCAGGGCTTATGATTGTCATCAACAAGCCAGGCATGGTGTGAATTTTTAGTGACGAGCGCATCAATAAGCTCCCAGAATTTATAAGTCGAAGGACAAAATACAAGAGGACGTAGGCCTCTAGGTGATTCCTAACAGAAGTTCAGTGGTGGTCTTAAATGGAATTACCTTCATAAAACGCTTAACTGGAAGGAGAATTTGCTCGAGATTATTGGAATTCAATCCACGGAGTGAAGAGGCAGAAAGGTTGCTTATAACCTTTCCAGATTGACTGCTTTAACTTTAAAACCCCAAACTTAAGTCAAAGCATCTTTTACCTATCAATAACCACCAAAGAGGTAAACCGGTTATCTGCCATTTGTCTATAAGCAGATATTGTGGCTGTGTTTTCATCGACAAACTTAATGTTCTTTTTAGAATACAATCCTAGTTCCATAAGATCTTTCTTGGTATCAATTTCGGCAGGAAGTAGCTCAGGATGGGCATTCAGATGTCTTACTATGTCCATCTGTGTGAGGATGTGCTTAGGATTTCCTTCACTGTCAAGTACAACCGCTCGATGGATCCCACTGCCAAAAGCAGATATAACCTGAAACATAAAAAGTCATCAAATTAAATATTTTGATGGTTCAAACCTTTTTTAAAGTGTCCGATATCGAGCAAGTAAACAACCTATAACTCTCCCTTTCTGAATCTAAAGTCATGACGTTTTCAATCGGTTCCTTTAACTTGTGGTAGATCTCAGGGCTAAGCATCGTAGAAGAATCCAGGGTTCTGCGCCGGTGAATATCGGGCTTCTGTGGTTGGGAAATATTGCCAACGCTTTTTGAAACCTCCTGCACCAAATAAGTGAGGATATCAAACAAGTTAACTAGGTTAACCACCCTGTTGGCATCTTGATGGGACTGGATTGGCAAACAAAGGATGTTGTTTTTTGCCATCAAAGTCAAAACATCCTTGATGGGGATTTTTGGGGGAGCAGTGATCAAAGCTTTCGGTTTGTTTGTTTCAGTATTTCTGATGTTGTCCAGTTCACCAACACATGTTTGGAAAATCGTTTTGTCCATCCTGGATTTATTACTCAATCTTTTAGGATGACAGGTTCAAAGGTTGTATTCAAGAGGTGAACGCTACAGGCAGTCACACTAATCAGACTAAAGTGTGTACAAGTCTCATAATAGGCCTACTGGTAAACTAGTACTTCCAGAATTTCCACAAATAAGATTCAATTAAGCTAGCCTAGAAGAAATTCTACTACAAATCAACTTTACAAGGATTGCATCAAGTCTCGAATATCATCATCCTTTCAACATCACTCGACAGACCCTTAGACAATATTAACTCCCACCAACGAAAATCGCTATGATCCGACGAAAGCTCTGCGGTGGGAGGCTTTTCTAACCAACCAAATTAATTTCCTTCGCTCAAAGATAAAACGATGAGCTTTTAGGACAAAAGTTGTTTAGGATTGCTACTCAAATATAAACATAAAATAACTCTTTGGGCTTCTACCCATTGTTATAGGAATCATTGATAACCATGATTAACAAATTTATGTGTTGTAATTGTGCTGTTTTAGCAGAGTTACAAGGGGAAAAATATTTAGAAGCTAGATAATAATCTTTATTGTGAGATAGTGATTATATAGTCAATGTGAATCAATGGATAGCAGGAACATGATTGTTGATCACACGGTTGGATGGAAGAAGGGGGTGGCTTGATCCTGGTAATGAGTCAAGCGCCCAAATAAAGTATACACCATAAGAGATCATCATTTGTTCATGTTGTTGGATTTGGAAATCCAAATTGACTTCCTAGTCTGGCTTCAAGTGACCGGATAATCAGATTGCGGGTCATGAATCCGCTTGTTTGGAACCTTGCTGGTGGGTCAAGCCTGCAATTTTGACACCCCCCCCGACTGAAGATCGGCCTCATCTGGGGGCAGGTCATCAGGGAGGTCGTCAGGAGCCCGGGCGCCGTATTGGACTAATTGTTGTTCTGTGGCAGGCAGGGCGGTTTCTTGTTGTTTTTGTCTCACTTTGCAGGGTCTCAGGAAATCATGGTGTAGGGTCTTGTCTTGCTTGCGTTTTCCAAGCCCTTGCATGAGGTAAGTGTTATTGTCATTTACCTTTAGAATGATCACTGGCCCTACTTTCTTGGGTTGTAGTTTGCTTTTATCAACGTTCATGACCCAAACTTTATCCCCAACTTCATGTCTATTGTGGATGGGGACAAATGTCTTTTGCAGACGTTCATTTTCCTTTTCTGTTTGTTTGCTGTTGGCCTCTATGACTTGAGGGTCTGAACGAGGGGGGACTTTACTTGGAATTTCCAGTTTGGGTCCTGTCAATGCTTGAATGATATTTGGCTGTGTGCCGTATACCAACTCAAAAGGGCTTTTTCCGGTGGATCTGTTCACTTGGGTTTGGCACACAAGTAATGCAGTTGGTAGCTGCTTATACCAGTCTTCAGGTCTCCCGGCGGTGAGCTTGGCTAAGGCTTGCATGAGGCTATCATTGAGCTGGTCTACACGTTCATTGGCCTGTGGGTGGTATGGTGTTGTTACGGTGTGTTTGACCCCATTTTTTGTGAGGTACATGTTGGTGGTTTTGGAGGTTAATTCTTTTCCTCCATCAGTTATCAGGAGTTCTGGCTTTCCAAACTTGCTGATTATCTCTTTGCCAATAAATTGTTGTACGTTGTTGCCAGTGTGCTCTCTTACTGCTTAGGCTACTGGCCATCTTGTAGTGAAGTCAATGGCAGTGATGATGTACTTCTTATCATTGTGTTTCCCTGGCATGGGGCCAACAATGTCAAGAGCCCATACTTTGAAAGGTAGTTTTGTGTGGATGGGAAGTACTGACTTTGGAGGGGTTTTGCTTTTGGCAAACTTTTTACATACCTCACATTGGTCTAGAACTTCTTGAATGTTGCAATATAAGGTTGGCCACCAGGTCTTGTGCTTAAGGAACTCATATAGGTTTTGACTCTTGGTATGTCCAAGGTCTCTATGATAGTGTAGGATGGTGTCTATCTGCTGGTGCGTGGGGATGTAGAGAATGGTCATGCCGTAAGACATTTTTCAGTGTAGGGTCCCATATATGTCAGCAAATAGGTGTTTGTTTTTGATAACTGTTTCCTTTGTTATGTCAGTTGTGCTGAAGGGGGAAACCTTTGTATTTTGTTTGTAGTACTAAGAGAGGCCAGTCTGGTTTGAGCCCATTTTCCCATCTTGAGGCACAGACATATAGGCGGGAGAAGGCGTCTGCCATGGCAAGCTCGGCCCCAGGTTTGTACTGTATGAGCATGTTGAATCTCTCCAAGATCTCCATCCAACAGGCTTGATGGTGAGACAGATTTGCTTGAGTTTTGAAATAAATGAGCAACTTGTGGTTGGTTAATGCTGTGAATTCTTCCTGCCGCTCTAGGTAACAGCGCCATTTGACTAGGCAGTGCACAATAACCAACAGTTCTTTGTCGTGGATAGGGTATTGACACTTGCCATCTGTCAATTTCCGCAATTCATAAGCTACAGGCAGGAAGTCACTGTCATTATTTTTGATTCATAGTACTCTCCCAATGGATGCATCTGAGGTGTTGGTTTCCATTTGGTATTTTCCGTCACGTTTGGGGTATTGCAGAATGAGAGCTGTTGTGAGCTTCTCTTTGAGGCGTCTAAAACAGAGGTCACATTGGGGGGTCCACACAAACTTGGATTTGGTGCCTGTTATGGCAGATAGGGGAGAAGTCAAAACTCCACAGTCAGGTATGACACGGTGTACATAGGCCACCATCCCCAAGAAGGTGCGGAGTTCCAACTTATCCTTGGGTGGCAGCATCTTGCAGATGGCCTGTATCTCTTGACTGTCGGGTTTGATGTTGTCCTTTGAGACAATGTGTCCCAGGAAGGGTAGTTGCTCGCGGAAGAACTGGCACTTGGAGGGTTTGGCCAACAGTTTGTGTTGTGCCAAGGTAGCAAAGACTGCCTTGAGGTCTTTGTGGTGCTGTTCCACCAAGGGGCTGTAGACAATGATGTTGTCCAGGTACACTAGGGCGTGCTTGCCTAAGTGTGGCGTAAATAATTCATTCATGAAGGTCACAAAGGTGGATGGGGAGTTTGTCATGCCAAAGTTGAGCACCACACATTCATATGAGCCATATTTAGTGTGAAAGGTTGTTTTGGGGATGTCTTCCTCCTTGATGCAAATCTGGTTGTAGCCTGCAGTCAGATCAATCTTGGAGAAGACTGTGGCTCCTCCTAAGGCGTCAAAGAGGTTGTCAATCAGTGGTAGTGGATAACAATTCTAGATGGTAACTTTGTTTAGGGCTCAATAGTCTGTGATCAGGCGTAAGGTACTGTCCTTTTTGGCCACAAAGAATACGGCAGCCCCAAAGGGAGATTGTGAGGGGCGGATAAGTTCTTTCTTCAACGCTTTCTTGAGGTAGGCGCATAGGGCGTTGTCTTTGTTTGGGGTCAACCTGTAGATAGGGCGCGCCTTGGGTACAGCCCCCTTGAATTGGATGAAGTGTTGAATGTGCTTCTCAGGGGGCAGCCCGGGCAGCGCTTCCTTGAAGATTTCTGGATGGCAGGCCACAATTTCGCGGTCCTGAGGTGTGGAGGTATCCCGGTGATCTTTGAAGTGTACAGTAGCTTTAAAATCTGCGGCGACAAACAAAATGAATTCAGATTTAAACAAAATGAATTCAGATTTAAGTGAAATTGAAATGAACCCAAATATATTGTAAATCAATATAAATTCATTTATTTTTAATTTTGTTTAAATCTGAGTTCATTTTGTTTAAATCTGGATTGTTTTTGCTTGTCGCCATAGCTTTTAAAACTACTGTATGATCTTGTACTGGCAGGAGTCCCACTCAATTGCCTTCAGGTTCTCCTTTTTGTCCAGAGTCTCTGTGATGCGTACAAAGACATGGTTGCATAGGAGTTGGTCCACAGAGTCAGGGTAGATCTGGTGGTTGACGCCTTCACGCTTGATGGTCAACACTGAGGTTGCCCAGTCTACGTGAGGATTGTTTTTTGCAACCAGTCCAGACCCAGTACAATGTTAAACTTGGTAAAGTCAATGACAGGGCCTTGAATGGTAGAATGTAGGTTCTCTAGCACAACAGAGAAGGGGGCGGTTTCCCTTGTCACGGCAATGTGATGTTCATCAGCCAGGACCACGTTTTTAATCCGCAAAGGATTAGTGGCTAGCTTGAACTTATCTATAAAGGTGCTGTTGACTAGGGTTTGATCCACACCTGAGTTCAGGAGTGCTGAGCCTGTGTAACTGCAAAAACAGAAAGGTTAGGATATCAGTTTATTGGGATGTCTGGCAATGGTGTACAGTACCAGGTCCTCTGAGGGCACCTGGATCATTGGGCATTGGTCCACATCCTTGGGTTGGTACTCATCATTGCGCAAGTCAGGAGTTGCGTGGGAAGAGCTTGGCTCACTTAGTGCTCTCCCTGGGCTTTTCCCTTGTCTTGATTGCCTTGCGTGGCAGTGACACAGAAATAGATACAATTTGACTGGCCATTGATTCCACTTCCATTTCCATTCAAACCTGTGGGTTTGTGGTTTGTGTTATTCCTGTTGCCTCCAGGGAGTGGTCAAGTAGAGCGCCTGCCTGGATGGGAATCCCTGGGTCTTTCTTGTTTCCCAGTTTGTGCCTTGTGAAGTATGTTGGAGGTTTTTTCTGCTTTCTCTGCTTTGCAATACAGGCTTTGCAGGTTGGTCACCTGGTCCAGGTTCACATGCTTTATCACATACAACTTGAGGGAGTTGTAATACATGAGGTGTGTAGCTGGGGTGTCAAAGGCCATGTTGGATGGTGCTTGAAGTTGGAGTTCTTTGTAGGCGCAAGTGAGTTCCTTTACAGTGCCTGTATGGGTAAGGTTCTTTACTTGGCGTATTATCATGAGCGCTGTATCCTTAAGCACAAATCTTACCAGGAAGTCTTGCTTAAAGGTATACCAGTTCTTGTTGGTGTGCTCTTCATGCCACTTGTTGCACCAGGTGCCAGCGTCATGGGTCAGGCAAATGGAAATTTCTGCAATCCAAAACCGCTGTGGGCATTCCATCTGGGCCAGCTTGCTCTGGGCAGACTGGATCCATGCAGCAGTGTTGTTGTCGTTGGCCCCAGAAAAAGGTTCCAAGGCAGTGCTTTGTAGTCTTTGAGCTACGTAGGCTGGCATGGCACTTTTGTTGGTTGGTTGCGGCATAGAGGAGGGAGCCTGGAAGAACCCTTGTGTCAGATATGGCGTTGAAGGTGGGTAGTGGGATCACTGTATTCTGGTACAGGACAAAACCATTGGGTATCTCGGCACCAGGAGTGTACAGGGTCCAGTCAGGCAGGAGGCCAGACATAATTCTGTCGAGGATTTGTTGGCCGCGGCGTGTGCGGGCAACAGGCAGAATTTTTCAAGATAAGGTAGGATGGAGAACCTACCTGTGCTACAATGTCGTAACTGTGCTGTTTTAGCAGAGTTACAAGGGGAAAATATTTAGAAGCTAGATAATAATCTTTATTGTGAGATAGTGATTATATAGTCATTGTGAATCAATGGATAGCAGGAACATGATTGTTGATCACATGGTTGGATGGAAGAAGGGGGCGGCTTGATTCTGGTAATGAGTCAAGTGCCAAAACAAGGTATCCACCATAGGGGATCATCATCTGCTCATGTTGTTGGATTTGGTAATTCAAATTGAATTCCTAGTCCGGCTTCAAGTGACCAGATAATCAGATTGCAGGTCACAAACCTGCTTGTTTGGAACCTTGCTGGTGGGTCAAGCCTGCGGTTTTGACATATGTTAAACCGTAGTTGTTGCATATTGATTATTTTTCTAAAGCAGCCCAGCTGTTATCCTCTGTTGATCAATATCCTCAATTTTATTCCAAAATTATCATATAAAGGAGGACACAATTTAACTATTTGAACACATCAATAAATATATATTCTATGGACTGTCTTTAATCTTTTCAAATGAAATATTACTTGTTTTTGGATTTCATCCTTGGACCAGATAAACCTTGAAATTAATAACATCATACCCTCCTTCTCTAGAGCTAAATGATTCAAAAATATTGAAATTTTTAGTGGTTATCAGCATTTGGGTCTGAAACCATCCTCCAAAGAGAAAACTTCACTTGTCATCAAGCTTGGTCAGTTCCACTATACCCACCTTCCATCTAGTCTCTTGGGTACACCACAAACCTTCCAGAAATCTATGGATTTCTATATTTAATGATATTCTGCTCAACTTTGGGACTGCTTACCTGTATTAAATTACAATATCCTCTTCTTCCTTTGAAGAGCATGTGGTCCACATAACACATGTCCTAAACATGATTCACACTACCAGACTCACTATTGATTAAACCAAATTTATACATTTTACGTAGAAGCTCAAAACTCTTAGAGATAATATTTTACTCAAAGAATGTATGATAGACCCTGCCAAAGTTGAAGATTTAAGGAATGGATGGCCCAGCAGGTGCATGTTGCAACTGATATAATTATAGTTTAGTAACAGATTATAGAAGATAAAACTCTATAAAGAGACATATATTTAAAATAAGATATTGTATTTAATGGTAGGCTGAAAGGCATGCTGCAACATCTACAATTAATCACTCTTGGGAAGTAATTTACCAAGTGATTCCCTGATTAATCATTAATTTGGTGACACTCTTATCAAACACTCATATAATATGGGGATCAACCCTTTTGAGCCCTAAGCAGAACACTACTTGAACAAGCCAAATGGCTACCATGATGTACATGGACAGCAAGTGTCATATCATGACACTATATAATACTCTAAACTCATTTAAATAAAGTATTGTTTTATTCTTAATTTTCCTCTTTATATTGTTTATTATAATTCTAAGAAGTGTATACTTGACAGTGGTAGCACAGGGTAGGTTATCCACACCTATGCAACTTAAAGGAAAAATTCCTCCAAAAAAAGAGGCCAGCAGATGACACTACCTACCAGCAGGAGAAGATATCAAAAAGATCATGACATCCCCACAGAATACACTGTCTTCAACAATATCCTCATACCTATCAAACAGTACAACTTGCTCAGCACACAATGAGTCCTGAACCCGCCTCTAATCCAAGACATGTCTGAAATACCCAACATTGTATTTCAATTCCTCCATTCAGCATAAATTATAATTTTCTCAGGACTACACTGTGAAAATGCCATCCTCTGGATATAAAGCACACAAAACAAGTTCATAAAAATTGGCTAACCTGTAGACTCTGGGCAAGTGAAATCACCTTACGTGTTACTGGGACTTCCTCTTAGTTTGTGAGAGACAGGTTAGAACAACACCCCAATAACAATGAAGACTAGAATATGTTCAAGAAGGCTTTCTTGGAAAAACTTTCCATAAAGGATTCTGACGTAGTCATCATGACAGAACTCAGAACCTTCAATATGATAGAAACCATTGAATAATATATTGTAGCATATAAAGGTATAAGTGATCAAGATCCTGACAGCATTGAATTTGACAAAGCTGGGCTACATTAGATATTGTCAAAACAGTGGAGTTGAAACCCTGAAAAGTTCCCTGCAAGACCCTGTGCCACTCAAACTGACTTCCCCAAAACTCAAAGCTAAATTCAGAATTCAACTCAAGCTTCAAAACAAGACAACAAGAACCATTGACAATCTCTACTTGGTGAACAGCTAAATTTGTCTCTTGAATCATCATAAGAATAAGACTACCCCCTGTTTAATCCAACTGATTGATTATCACAATCATGCTCCTCTTTAAACAATTCCCTCAAACCATATAAGCTGTATCTCCCAATCAAGATAATTATCTAGATTACAAAATATTTCCCCCTTGTAACTTGCTAATATAGCACAGTTACAGCAATTCCTACAATTGTCTCTTCATACACATCAGATGAAAGTTTGATATAAGCTGCTTCAAGAATCTCCAAGATGTCTTCTTGAAAGAGAAACAGCCTGTTCAGAAATCTGACAATATACACACAACCAACAAAAAAGAAGAGCTTCTCATCTAGAAAGAACACCTGTTAAAAAATGAGCCAATAACTATCACCACAGAGGCAGAAACTATACAAATCAGGAAAACCAGATGAGTACTGACACTGCACCCAAGGAGGGAAAACATCTGGGAAGTACTTAGGCAAGCCACCCTTCACCACTTTAAAAGACTTGTATAAGGACAAAAAGTGGATTCAATCACCATGATCCAATTACCCTCTAGAAATCCTATACTGTTTGCTGCCCAAACTGGAAATAAACCCCTCACTTTGTTGTAACATTGGCTATGGTGTAGTGGTATTTGTTGTTTGCTTAACTTGATTACAACCTATGTATTACTAAAGACTAAGCTAGAATGATTATTTACTTAGTACATATATAGTGGTTTTCAAGCCTGTTGAGATAAACATATATTATTAAGTTTAAAACGCATGAACTCAGTCTAAAAAAATAAAAAAGGAATTTATATTAAATTACAATAGATTTGGATCCACTTTGATTTTGTTTTTTGACTGAGTTCATGCGCTTTAAACTGAATAATATATGTTTATTTCAACAGGGCTGAAAACTACTGTAATAAATGTATAGTTAATGTAATATCAATTCTTTATTTAGTAATACAAGGGAAGAGTTATATAAGGGATTTGTGATTAATCTTAATCCACTGACCCTCTGATCAGATTTCACCTCATATTTTATTGGCTCTCAGCCCATCAATCAGTATTATTGTTTTATGGGCTAATTAACCCTATGAGGTTATGACCTGTTGGTCAACCAGACTAGTTGTTCATCCAAACTACAGGGCAATTCAATCCTTCACACTAGAGTCTAATTGATGGGAGGTATTGGCATCAGTAATGACTAGTTTACACTAACTGCATTACGACACACTTATCCTATCCTTTTTTTGCAGATATTAAGACACAGCATTATTTGAAACTGGAGCAGACCAATACCTTGTTGACAAAATTTGTCAACCTCATGAAACTACCCACAACCAAGAGCAACATTAAGAGAGTTATAATGGTGGACAACAGAAGTACCCCAGTCATAAAGAGACAAAACCCTTCCAGGCACAGATATGGGATGTTAAAACTACCCTTAGTGGTCCTATTATCCAAATACCTAAGTATGGTGTAGTGCAGGAACAGTCAGCATTTAAACTGTCTGCATGTCAATTTTCAAAATTAATTTTATACCCAGGTTGACACATTAGAAAAGTCTAGATAAAGTTTCCTATCATTTAGCCTACTAGAAATTGACACTTTTTAACAAGCAAAAAACCAAATGCTGAACATTTTACTTAATAAAAATTAAGCTCCAAAATACTTTTTAGGGTAATATGATCATTTAGAATCCAAAAATAAAATAAAGAACAATGCAAAATAATTAAAAATTATAATGAAAATACACTTCAAAAATAATTTACTATGAAATTAACTGTTTTCACTATAAAATTATTTTATTTACCATATAAAGAGTGTTTAAATTATTTTTGAAAAAAGGCTTGATGAAACTTGATAATATCAAATAAAAACTAAAGACAAAGTACTTATTTTTAAGAATAGTTGATATAACAGCAACCCAAAATTACATATAGTTTAGTACTAAAACAACTATTTAAGCTAGATAATCCAGGCTATAGCATAAAAATCTTTTATAAAAATGATTAATTCTTTCTACCATTTTAATTTAAATTATTTTTTTAAGAAAGATAATTAGTTTGACATTGAAATTATATAATGAAATATCAGAAAAAGCCAAAAATGTTTATTATAAACTAAGTTGGAGGTTTGTTGCAAGAGAGTACAGGGGAAATTTTTCCTATCTTCTCCCCAAGCTCAGATAGCTTGCAACATATTTTGACAGCTGTCTTTATCTGCTCTCTATAAATGCTAGCCTTGTACTGTTTTCTTTTATTTGGAGCTCTTACTTCCATATCTCAAAGAGAGAAGACAGTCTTCTCCTATTCAGCCTTAAGGTGCTCAAAGAAGGTGTTGTATCTGGGATTCACACCAAAGGAGGACTTAAGATGTTTATGCCGGTTTTTCAGGCCCAATTTTGTCTTCATTTCATCCTTGAGAACAGCTTGATAGAAATTCCAGCTTGCCTTTGCTGTTGGCTTGCCCCTGCAGCTGACCACCTTGCGCCCCACCCATTGTGGCTCATAGTAGTCAAAGAAAAGTTAGAGCTCAGCTTCATAGATCAAGGCATAAGAGTCATTACAGAGAATCTCAAATCCTTGGCTAACATGCACAGGATTAATAAATTCAAAAGCAACAAACTTCTGGATCAGAAACTTGCATTTAACAGTTGTATCTTGTCATGTGAGAGAGCTGAGGAGGGTCTTGCCCTTAAGGCGTCTATTAATGGCCTGTTGGTAATGAAAAAACACCCTTGTATCTTGCCATTGGAGGGTTTTAAAAAGGCGTTTTATTGGGCTATATCATAATCCATGATAAATATTTTGGGACCAAGGGCTCTATCACTTTCCTTCTCTTCAGCAACTAGAGTGAACTCATCTTTATCAGTGTCATCAGGATTGGTCCTTGTTGACAGACCAGGATTTTTCCCAGCCTCAGTGGTATAGCTTTAAGGTCCTCCTCTAGAATCTTGAATGCTCTTAGGTATATCTCCTCTGAGGCTCCAGGAAGAAGAAAATATGCAAAGGAGAGGACTTTATCATCAAGCTTTAATACCCAAGTATTGAGGGTAAACTTTAGCAACATAATATGGCATGTTAGGCAACTTGAAGCCATTCAAGGCGTAGAAAATTGGATAGAGGTTTATTTCCTGACAGAAGACTTTGGCAAGGATTTTGCATTGTCTAAGGCTGCCGGCAAGATACAATAGTGTAACTGTGGGGATCACATAATTAGCCAAGTTGGGAGTTGGGAGAGATGATGCCAGAGGTGTCCACGGGTTTGAATCCATTGACTTGAATTGTGTTGGCTCATGATATGATATTCCTTTGGGCCCTTGTGGTTCAGGTCCAAACTGAGAATAGGCTGGCTGGTTGCCCCCTATCCCAAGGTAAGCTGTCAAGACAGCTGTGAAGATGATGTAGTTCATCTTCTGACTTGGGGAGGGGTGATGAATCTAGTAAGGTTACTTGCTTAGTCTAGGTAGAGGGTTGATCAATGTGATGATATTGTGGAGGATATTCACTCAATGATAGCACAAACTATTGTTGAGGGTTTTGTCTTTATTTATACCAGTGGACCTGCAAGGCATGATTATTGGAAGGTATAGCATTGGGGAACCAAAAGTCTGAGTTGCATCTGTTATTCTCTTTTCTGGATTAGCTTGGGTTACTGGCAATTGAGAAGGTTTGGCTGGATCCCAGTTTGCATTAGAATAATGCAATTCAGGCCTTCTTCATGCATCCAAATTCATTTACTGAATTTGGTGCATGATTTTCATTGTTGGAGAGCCTGTCAGTCCATCGCCCATTTGGTAGGCTCCCAACTTGAGCAGCAGTTCCTCCCAAGTTTGGCTTTAGGGAAATTGCCTTTCCTGGTTTCTCAATTTGTCTATTTCCCAAAAGAGTGGATGGGGACTAGCCTGCTGGCATGGGAGGGCAAAGGCTGGCAGGTGGCTGACAGGTGGCAGGCTGGCTCATGGGTGCCTGGTTTGAGGAGGACTTGCAGGTGGGGCTGGCAAGAGTGGTGGGTGCCTGAACAGTGGTGGTGTGCATCTGCTCAATGGTGGCAAGTGTCTGTGTGTTGGCGGTGGGCAGCAGCTTGGTGGTAGTTAGCTTCTGCATGGTGGCAGTGTGTATCTGCTTGGTGGTGGCAGGGGCCTGTATGGTGGTGGTGGATGTCTGTGTGTTGGTTACACAACTATAAGTGTCAGGAATACTCCTGACAAAGCTGAGCATGCACTAACCACTGCTGATAGTGTCACTACTGTGCTATTTTGGCAGAGTTACAAGGGGAAAATATTCAGAAACTATATAGTAATCTTTATTGATAGATTATTATATAGTCATTGAGAATCCAGGATAACAGGAACATGATAGCGTTGATCATAGAGTGGGATGGTAAAAGGGGTGGCCTGATCCTTTTAATGACTCAAGAATCAAAACAAGGTATCCACCATAAGGGATCATCATTTGTTCATGTTGTTAGATTTGGAAATTCAAGTTTACTTCCTAGTTTGGCTTCAAGTGACTGGATATTGGATTGCAGGTCACAAACCTGTTTACTTGAAACCTTGTTGGCAGGTTGAGCCTGCTGTTTCAACACCCTTCAGCTGAAGGTCAGCCTCCTCTGGTGGCAGGTCATCAGGGAGGTTGTTGGGAGCCCGGGCGCCATATTGTATCAGATGCTGTTTGGTGGTGGGTAGCATAGTCTTGTGTTGTTTCTTTCTTGCTTTTCAGGGCCTTAGGAGGTTGTGGTGGAGGACTTTATCTTGCTTGCACTTTCCAAGCCCTTGCACAAGGTAAGTGTTGTTTTTGTTTACCTTTAGGACAATGGCAGGGCCCACTTTCTCTGACTGTAATTTACTATTATTAATGTTCATTAACCAGACTTTGTTGCCAACCTCATGTCTTTTTTGAATGGGGACAAAGGTATCCTGTAGATTTTTTCTTCTTTTTCTAGTTAGTTGCTGTTGGCCTGTATGATTTGAGGGTCCAAATGTGGTGGAACTTTATTGGGCATTTCCAGCTTGGGTCCTGATAGCACTTGTATAATATTGGGTTGTGTGCCATAAACTAGCTCAAAGGGGCTTTTTCCAGTGGATCTGTTTACGCAGGTCCAGCATACAAGCAATGCAGTCAGTAGCTGCTTATACCATTCTCAGGTCTCCCAGTGGTGAGCTTAGCCAGGGACTGCACTAGGCTGCTGTTCAGCTGCTTTGCACATATATTGGACTGAGGGTGGTAAGGTGTTGTCACTGTGTGCTAGACCCTATTTTGATGAAGTAAACATTGGTATCTTTAGAGGTCAATTCTTTGACTCTGTCAGTTATCAGGTGTTCTGGCTTTCCAAACTTGCTGATGATCTCCTTTCCTATGAGACGCTGCACGTCATTGCCTGTGTGGGATCTTACTGCTTGTGCTACTGGCCAGCAAGTGGCAAAGTTGATAGCAGTGATGATGTATTTATTTTCATTGTGCTTTCCTGGCATGGATCCTACAATTTCTAGGACTCACACCTTGAAAGGCAGTTGTGAACAAATAGGCAGTACATATTTAGGGGGAGTGTTGCTTTTTGAAATTTTTCACATACTTCACATTACTCTAGGACTTCCTGGACATCCTGGTATAGGGTTGGCCACCATGCTTTATGCTTAAGGAACTTGTAGAGGTTGCGGCTTTTGGTATGTCCTAGGTCTCTGTGATAACATAGGATGCTGTCTACATGTTGATGTGTAGGGATGTAAGGTATGGCAGTTCCATAAGTCATTTTACAGTGTAAGGTCCCGTACACATTGTCAAATAGATGTTTTTTATTGATGAATGTCTCCTTTGTAATGTCAGTGGTGCCAGGAGGGAAACCCTTGTCCTTTGTTTGAAGTACCAGGAGAGGCCAGTCTGGGTTGAGCCCATTCTTGCCTCTCATAGCTCTAATGTACAGGCGCAAGAGTGCATCTGCCATGGTAAGTTTGTACCTGGTTTGTACTGTATGATCATGTTGAACCTTTCCAGGAGTTCCATCCATTGTGCTTGTTGGTGGGAGAGGTTTGCCTGGTGTGATGCTCACAGAAGATGGGTGTAGAGGATAAAAGAACCTTGTGTAAACTTCTTCCAGAGAAGCTAAAGAGAACTACTAGTACTGGGCTGCAGTGGCAGGAAGAGTACAGTACACTTTGGTCAGGCCTAAGGTACTAACTATAAACTGTTAGCACAGCAGGGAGATCTTCCTGTTATCTGTAGTAGCAAAGGCAACAAGAAAGCAGAATCTGATAGAGTCTGGTATAAGGCTTGAGTCTTATTGGAAAGTAAGATCAAGCTAAAAGTGCAGAAGTAGTATGGATAAAGATGATTTTATTATTAAGAAAGAGATTCATTATATACTTGTGTTATTCCTGTACATTAACAAATGTACAGGAATGGGGAAGGGACCTGAGAAGAAACTGAACTACTTTTCATCCAGTAGTAGTCAGGATCATCCCAGTCAACTGAAAGAACTATACCCCCATGTTTCACCTCATGGGTGAGTGAGGGTAAGATGCACAGTCATAACACCTGGGTTTTAAAATGTATGAGCAATTTGTGGTCAGTCAGGGCTTTGAATTCCTCTTATTGTTCTAAGTAACAACGTTATTTGACCAAACAATGTATGATGGCCAGCAATTCTTTGTTGTGTATTGGGTATTGGCACTCACTGTCTGTGAGTTTTTTTCAATTTGTAAACTACATGAAGGAAGTTGCCATTGCTGTTCTTGATGCATAGAACCCCTCCAATGGACGTATCAGAGGCATCTGTTTCCATTTAATACTCCCCATTTTGTTTGGGGTATTGGATAATGGGTGCTGTTGTAGCTTCTCCTTAAGACATCTGACGCAAAGGCCGTGTTGGGGGTCCATACAAACTTAGATTTGTCATCAGTTATGGCAGATAGGGGTGCAGTCAGGACGCCACAGTTGGGGATGAACTGCCACACGTAGACAGCCATTCCCAGGAATGTGCGGAGCTCTGGCTTGTCTTTGGGAGGTGGCATCTTACAGATAGCTTGAATTTTCTGGTTATCAGGTTTAAATCCCTCCTTTGAGACCACACATTCTAGGAAGGGCAGTTGTTTGCAGGAGAATTGGCGTTTGGAGGGTTTGGCTAGCAGTTTGTGTTGTGCAAGGGTAGCAAAAACTGCTTCCAGGTCCTTGTGATGTTGTTCTACCAAAGGGCTGTAGACAATTATATTGTCTAGGTATAATAGGGCATGTTTGCCAATATGGAGATCAAACAACTCATTCATGAAAGTCACAAAGGTTGAAGGCGCATTTGGCATTCCAAAGTTGAGCACCACACATTTGTATGATCTGTACTTAGTGTGGAAATCTGTTTTGGGTATATCTTCCTCCTTGATGCAGATTTGATTGTAAATCACTGTTAGGTCAATTTTGGAGAATACAATGGCGTTGTCTAGGGTATCAAAGAGATTGTCAATGAGTGGGAGCGGGTAGTAATTATTGATAGTGACTTTGTTGAGGGCTTGATAATCCATGACCAATTGAAGGGTACCATCCTTCTTTGTCATAAAGAATACAGCAGTACCAAAAGGAGACTGCGAGGGGTAAATAAGTCCTTTCTCAAGTGCCTCATTGAGGTAAGCACATAGGGCGTTGTCTTTGTTGGGGGTGAGTTGGTAGATGGGTTGTGCCTTAGGTACTGATCCTTTGAGTTGGATGGAGTGCTGTATGTGTTTCTCAGGCAGTAGTCCTGGTAGCGCCTCTTTGAAGATTTAAGGATGGCGGGCCACAATGTTGAGGTCTTGATAAGTAGTGGTATCCTTGTGGTCCTTGAAATGTATGATCTCATACTGGCAGGAGTCCCAATCAATTGTCTTGAGGTTCTCTTTTTGTCCAGGGTTTTAGTAAGCGTACAAAAACATGATCACACAAGAGTTGATCCACTGAGTCAGGGTAGATCTGGTGATTGACACCTTTACGCTTGATGGTTAATACTGAGGTTGCCCATTTTATGTGGGGGTTATTCCTTTGTAGCCAGCCCAGCCCCAGTACAACATCAAATTTGGGGAAGTCAATGACAGGTCCCTGAACGGTGGAGTGCAGGTTTTCCAGCATGATAGAGAAAGGGGCCCTTTCCTTTTTCACAGAAATTTGATGTTCATCAGCTAGGACAACATTTTTAATCCACAAAGGATTAGTGGCCAGCTTGAACTTGTCTACAAAGCTGCTATTGAATAGGGTTTTATTGGCGCCTGAGTCCAGGAGTACTGAGCCTGTGTAATTGCAAAAGAGGAAAAGATATGACATCAGTTTATTGAGATGTCTGGCAATGGTGTAAAGTACTGGGTCTTCCAAGGGTACTTGGATCATTGGGAATTGGTCCAGGTCCATGGGGCGGTACTCATTGTTGGGCAAGTCAGGAATTGTGCGGGGAGAGCTTGGCTCACTTAATTCTCTCCCCAGGATTTTCTCTTGTTGTGATTATCTTGAGTGATAGTGATACAGAAATGGGTACAATTTGACTGCCCATTGTTCCTGTTTCTGTGCCCATTTGAACCTGAAGGTTTATGGTTTGAGTTGTTGTTTCCAGGAGGCGGGAAGTTGGAGCGCCCAGTCAAGTGAGAATCTTTGGGTCTCTTTCTCTTCCCAGCCTGCACTTTGTGAAGGACGTTAGATGTCTTCTCTGCCTTCTCTGCTTTGCAATATAGGCTTTGCAGATTGGTTACTTGGTCCAGGTTGATGTGTCTCATCACATGTGACTTAAGGGCGTTCTAGTACATGAGATATGTGGATGAAGTGTCAAATGCCATATCTGCAGGGGCACATAAGCGGAGTTCCTCATAAGCGCACGTGAGTTCCTTTACAGTGCCTGTCTGGGTCAGGTTCTTTACTTGGCGGATAATCATGAGGGCAGTATCCTTCAATACAAACTGCGCCAAGAAGTCTTGTTTGAAAGTGTCCCAATCTTTCACAGTATGGTCTTTGTGCCACTTATTGCACCATGTGCCTGCATTGTGCGTGAGTTGGATGGATATCTATGTAATCCAGAAGTGTTATGGACATTCCATCTGCACCAGTTTACTTTGAGCATATTGAATCCAAGCTGTGGTGTTGTTGTTGGCCCCAGCAAATGGTTCCAAGGCAGCACTTTAAAGTTGTTGGGCCACGTAGGCAGGCATGGTTGCTTCCTTGGTTGGGGCTCAGGACAGAATGATAGATGCCTGAAAGAACCCTTGCGCTGACAGGGCATTAAAGGCAGGCACTGGTAAAAGCATGTTCTGGTATAGTAAAAATCCTTCTGGTATCTCAGTACCTGGTGGATATGGTGTCCAGTCTAGCAGGAGCCCATACATTATTCTTTTGTAGATTTGTTGACCACAGCAAGTACAGATAACAGGTGGAATTTTGGGGAATAAAGTAAGATGGAGAACCTAATTATGCTACCAATGTTGTAACTGTGCTGTTTCAGAAGAGTTACAAGGGGAAAAATATTTAGAAGCTAGATAATAATCTTTATTGAGAGATAGTGATTATATAGTCATTGTGAATCTTGGATAACAGGAACATGATAGTGTTGATCACACAGTGGGATGATGAAGGGGGTGGCCTGATCCTGGTAATGAGTCAAGCGCCCAAACAAAGTATACATCATAAGGGATCATCATTTTTTCATGTTGTTAGATATGGAAATTCAAGTCAACTTCCTAGTTTGGCTTCAAATGACAGGATAATTGGATTGTGGGTCACAAACCTGTTTACTTGGAACCTTGCTGGCAGGTTGAGCCTGCTGTTTCAACAATAGAATAACTTAGGTCATGTTGCAAATGTCTCATCACAGAGCCAAGTCTCAGTGGCTGTAAGAGAAATCACAGGAAAATAAAAAGCTGTCTCCATGTGGTGGGGAATCACCCATCAGATCCACATAGAGTTAATGATTAACTACCAACACAGATTTAAATACTGTTTTGTGAAATTCCCAAATGAGATACTAGGGTTAGGTAAAATAATTAACCCCAACCAGAAAAGCCCTAGGTAAGTGGCCTACAAGAGAATCAAAGTGTCTTCAGCATAAAATTCAGGACATTGGGATAGCACATGAGTTTCAGCTTTGACAGGAGTGGGAACAGCTCCAAGATTGACAGGCATTGAATTAACATTTGGCAACAACAACAACAAAGTACCAACAGCAGGCCCCCATCTTCCAGTAATAATCCGGCTAAGGATTAAATTGTAGGGAATGTAGCGCAGCAATCCAACTACAGGATGCATTTCAAAAGTAAAGTTAGACCAGGGAATATGTGATTTTTATTGATTTAATTTTGGTAGGACTCAACTCTTAAGAGTTGAAACAGTGAAAATTATTCAATATATATCAAAAATCAACTAAGCAATACCACCTGGATCCTGGGCTCCTATTTCTTCCACATTGTCAAGTGAGTATCTAGTCCAGGTTGCAAAGAACCCTTGAGTAACCAACTTATGACAACCATGCTGATTAACAAGTTCATATCTGGTGACCCTTAAATTACGTCAATTTATCAACATCAACTTACAGGGAGAATCAGATTTGACCAGCAAACTGGAGAAGCTGCAACCCATTTCTGATCAACTGTTTGATTAAAATCTGTTAAATAAATCAGTTTTGTTAAAGGGTTTTGGGCTTTCTGCGCTTTCTGCGCTTTCCTACTTGACTGAATAATCCCCAGCATTATGGAACTTACTGTGACAGTGGCATGCAGTTGCTCTAGATTCTTATAGGTGGCATAACATATGATCCTTTCTTTTGCACCAGGTCCATCATTGTGAATAAGGAACTGATCATTGTCTTGGCTCATCTGCAACTCAGGAGTAAGGACCAGGTCTTTTAGTTGGGACATATTTTTTCCAATTGGGTTTAGCTCTTAGTGTCTATCACAGATATACTTAACAAGTTGTTCATGGTCAGGGATATTTTTAAGGTTCTCTTTGCTCAAGTGCTTGGTGAACTTTACTGCCAGGTGAGTTTCTTTGATGTATTTTGATATTGGGACCACTTGAAATAGGTACCACTTGAGCAGCTTCTTGATCAAAGTGATGGGAGGCATGCAGGTATGCTCCCCCTTTTCCAAGGTAACTTTATTCCAACCTTGGGTGTTTAGGCGTGCTGGGCAGCTTCTGTCTTCACATGTGAAATGTTTGCTCTTGCTTCATTGCTTCTGATGATTGAAGTTAAAAGCATAGCCATCACTGACCATGCTTAGGCCACCTTTGACTGTCATTAATGGAAAGAATTTTTGGAATCTCTCTGGGATCCTGAAGGAGCCCTTAATATTGCAAATGTTATGAGCTTTTATTGCATCCCATGGCCCAGAAGGGGTGTTTTGAAAGCCAAGAAAGTACTAATGTTGCTCATCATCTTCATGTTTATCAGGGGAGGGTTCAAGGAAGGGTTCAGAAGAGGGTTCAGGGAAGGGTTCAGGAGAGGGATTAAAGCTTGCCTTTCTTTTCATCCTGCTAATGGGATCTTCATCTCTCTCAGACTCATACCCGCTATGGGAGGTGAAACCATAATTAAAGTTCTTCTCAGAAGCTGAAGGTGTGGGGTTTTCTTTTTTGTTCATCTTTTTTAGGCTGTTTCTCAAGAACTTTTTTGTAGAAGAAGAATCCTTAGGCTTAACAGTGTCCTTGGCAGTTTTTATTGTTTTTTTATTTGGCTAGGGGTTCTTTGATTTATTCTACAAAGAAAAAGGGGTTAGAGAAATAACTGTAAGTAAAGTATAAAAAATGAAAGTTGAAGCCAAAAATATATCAATTTGTAGAGAATTATCATATAGACTATAAAAAAACTTCAATGTTATTAATATATGCAGTATTAAGCTTTTTATTAAGAAAAAATTGGACAAAACTACATTTAAATGTTTAGTATCAATATTTTACGTGTTGACATGTAGAAAGTTTTTGATTCTATGCAGTTGTACTACAGTATTGTCTTAATTATGAATGTCAACTTGTAGACAGTCAGCATTATTGAGGTAAACCCCTATTTAAAAAACATATAAATCTTAATTAAATTAAGATTGGGTTTAAAATCTAGTCTGAAATTAGGCTATTTGGGGTTTGGGCTATAATAAAGCTATATTGATATTACTTTTAAACACTAAGTACTACTTATTGTAATAAGTAGTGTTGAAACCGCAGGCTTGACCTGCCAGCAAGGTTCCAACCAAGCAGGTTT
>QTSX02001044.1:0-58988 GCA_014839935.2 Entomophthora muscae | reverse complement strand
TGCTTTGCGCGTGAGTACTTTGTTGCTGTGTTGACCCATTTTGCCCATTAACGCCAATAAACCCTGTTAACAGAGTGTATATTTTAACCTGAGAGTTGGATTTTGTTTGAATCTGAAATCATTTTGTTTAAATCTGAGGTATTTTTGGTTGTTGCCATAGCTTTTAAAACTACTGTATTGTCAGGAAGCCAGCTGTAAGTAGAGGCCTTGGGCGGCTTGGGATGAGGTACGGCCAAGCCGGCGGGTAGGGCCCACCATAGAATTGGTGCTAACTTGATAATATAAGATACATATCGCCCGAGTAAGGACCAAGGTCCGGAGTTGGGGACCATGGAATCTACCAGTCCTGTCAAAGTAATGTAGAGTACTCCAAACAGTTGGGTAGAGGTGGTCTCGGCTGCGGCAGTGGGTTCCAACAGGCAGTCTGGTTGTGGTGTTAAAGGAGGAGTCATAGGAACAAAGTAGGCAGGCAGGTAATTGTACTTGTCTTTGAACAGTATGGGCGGGATCTTGGCCCTCTTTCCTTTGTGTCCTATGTACTTGGTACTTCTAGTCCTTGCCAAAGGGTCAGCAATGAGGATGGTTTCCAAGTTGTACTCTGAATAGGCTGGGTTGGGAGGGTATTCAGTAAAATGCACAGGTCCAAAGGGGGCTCCCGGGGGACGGTATAATGCCTGGGACAATTCAGCAAGTTGGTCTTGGGGGAGGACGGCGGCCTGGTGGTCTACTTGACTGGAATTGAGGTGGAAGATCACTAAGACTAGATAGGTAAGATTTGTTCAAACCAAAGTTTCATAAAACTTTATTATCAAAAATGATGATGGGGGTTTTGCCGTACTGCCAGGGTTTTTATACCCTGGGACTTTGCTTCTTCAATTTTTGCAGGGTTCAGGTTTGCAGACAAGGCACTGGCGGGGTGTGGGTCTTGGCTTGGGGTCTCAAGGGCAGCAGATCCAGGTTGTGCTTGTTCTGGCAAATTGGAAAGGCAATGCTTCATTTTTTTGCCACTGTTTGCTATGTCACCTGAGTAGTCCAATTGCACTACCCCTTCTGGGCGGGAGACTGGCAGTTGCTGGTGGCCATTGGCAAGGTTAAAAATAGGTTTTGTCTTAACTTCCTTAAGGCAAGTTGCAACCTCTGCATAGGTTTGAGTCTTTGGTGGCCCAAGGTTGGCATCAATCTGATGACTATTTGGGGAATTGTCTCTGGGGGGCTGGCAGGTCTTGGAGTAACTCGTTAACTTGGGTTTGCAATTTAACAAGCGGGCGGTCCCCCGTCCACTTTGTGTGACTCAAGTGATCTTTGGAGGGTCCTCTGTAGTAGTCTGGCAGAACGCGGAGTAATTTACCAATTTGAGCCCGTCTTTTAACGGATTGGCGGGTCCTGGACTGGTCTCCTGGGAACCGGGGTTTAACTCTTGGGTTTTCAATACAAGTATTGAAATGCCATTCATGACATGTATCTTATATTCTGATCTTATTGCCTCTTTGTTTATCCTTGTTTTTTTCCTATTTACTTACAATATTCCATCTTTTTACATATTGTGTATATTTTCTAGATAATCATAATGTCTGTTGTTTTCTTTGTGTTTTGCCATGCTTCCATAATTGCCATATTTTTTAAACTCTTTAAACAGTCCCTATGAAAGAATTAACAACAATTTGGTGATCAACTAGATTTAATTTAGAAAATTATATATTTATTGTGTTTAGAAAAGTTGTTGCTGATCCAAATTCAAGACCTTAATAATAAACTTTAAGCCAATCAGGGGCCGTGTGAGAAAGTGATTGTTGTGATATAAAGGGTCATTAAATAATTCTTTGATGCATGTGTGCTAATTGATCTGATTGTCTGGTTATTTTTTCATTGTGTGTCATTGTTGCTGTGGCAATTTTTTGTGGACTAGTGCTCAATCAGCTGCCAGGTTATCACTAGTCCAAAAACAAATTGCCACAGCGACAATGACACACAATGGCAAAACAATCAGGCAATCTGATCAATTAGCATGCATGCATCAAAGAATTATTTAATGACCCTTTATGTCATAACAATCACTTTCTCACGCACCCCCTGACTGGCTTAAAGTTTATCATTAAGGTCTTGAATTCAGATCAGTAACAACTTTTCTAAACATAATAAATATAAAATTTTCTAAAATTAAATCTAGCTGATCACCAAATTGTTGTTAATTTTTTCATAGAAGGCTGTTTAAAGATTTAAACATAACTGTATTTTGGATCTAGATACACAGCATAGTAGACATATGATATTTCATATAAACAAGATAAACATATAGGAAACAACAAAATGAAAAGAGAGAAAATCAAAAAATTGAAAGTCTGGATACTAAATTATATAAATTTAAGAATTTAGTGGCAAGGTGTTTATTTGGGATGGAAAGAGAAAGGCCTATTAGGCAGAAAAACACAGGAAAGAAGGTGTAAAGGTGGTGCTAGCCTGGGAGGTCTGGAACTGGATAGATGGGGCTGATAGGTTGGGGTTGGTGGTGACAGGGGAAAACTGGGTGGATTAACTGTGATGACCGCCATATAATGCTTATTATATTCATTATATGACATTGGTTCAATTGACTGATAGAAAGCTGTGGCCTGTGGTGAGAGGCACTTGTCCTTATGTGATTGGCTGCTCTTACTCACATGAAAGACAAGTTGGGCAAACAAGTCAGCCATCATCTGCCAACCAAAGAGAGACTTGTGGTCAAGGAAGCCAAGATAGAGATCACTGAAAGCCTGAGGGCGGCGCTCCTGGAGTGTATCTCCTATATTAAAGAACACAACATCAGCCAGATGGATGTCAGCGTGACCAGTTGGGTACACAGAGGCCTGGTGCCCACGTTCCTGGACGGCCTCGAGGGCGGTAGAGCTACCCTTCATCTGGTGACTCAAGAAAACCCGGTACTTGGAATTCAAGCCATCCCAGGAGTTGAGTAATCCACCAAGGATGTGGCTATACTTGTAGCCATTGATGAAATCTGGGGCTGTCTGATAGTAGACAAAATCCTTGGCTGAAACAGCCAGAAATGCACCAATGAACATCCCCTTCTTGACCTTCTTCTGTAAATCCCCAACAGGTGAGAGAGTATTTTAGCAAGGTACCAAGTTGGCAACTTGGAATCCTGGGAGCGCCGTCACAATGGGGTAGACTGTCATCATCCATCTGAAGACCTTGGTGTGTATGTTATATTGTCCAAAATTACCGGCAAAATACGTAAGTACGTAGTATACTCAGGTGTATATAGCTACAGACTGGGTGGAGTGGGGCAACACCAGCGTGGGCCAGGAGTACTGCTCAGAGGAGTTGAGTTGCGCTGGTTACTTGTAGAGATACTTGCCGGGTGGTTTGTTGAATGGTCCATGCTGGTGATTATATTAGTAGCCCCCCAATCCCTAGGCAGGCTGTGAGAACAGCTGAGAAGATTAGATGATTCATCTTCTGATCCTGGGGAAGGGCAGACAAAGCTTAGTGTCTTGTTTTTAACTTCTGGTAGGTAAAGTTTAGATTGATTTATGTGATACTATTGAGGGGTAATTTCACTCAATGATAGCACAAACTATCATCAAGTGAATTGGCTTTATTATATACTATCATCCTTGTGGTGGCATGAATAGAGTAAAACACTGGACAGGAATTCCCAAACACTTGGTGTTGTCTGGAATTCCCTTTTGGGAGGGGAATTGGTAGTGGTGTGCAGGCAATGAATTGTTACTTCTGGGCTTGCATTGGCTTGGTGTATCATTGGATGTTTTCATGCATCCAATTTTGGATTCTGCAGTTAATGCAGGAATGGATGGGTTGAGCAGCTTGTCAGCCCCTCCCAAATTTGGGCAGCAGTTCCCCTCCATTTGGGTTTGGGGAAATTGCCTTTTTGGGTTTCCCCATTTGGCAATTTCCCCATTTGGCAGCCTGGGTGGGGGACTGGCTGGCGGGAGCAGGTGGGCTGGCTGGCTCAGCGTGCGGCCAGCGGGCGCCTGGCAGTTGGGCGTGCAGTCTGCGGACAGCTGGTGGCTGGCCACACGGCCCGCGGGCAGGGTATAAAACCAGTCCAAATTAAAATTCTTATTTTTAATTCTAGTTTCCTGGCCCCAACTTTCCGCGGCAGTTTCCCCAATAAGGGGGAACTGCTGCCATTTTATATTTTGTTTATCAAGTTTGATTGTGCACAAAATATTGCCCTGAACCAAAGTGTTGTCAGGAATATTCCTGACATCTTCCTTTCTTTTTGAGTGGCAGCTCTTCCTTGCTCGCCAAAATCATCAAAAGCTATTGATAGCTTGCAATACGCAATGAACATGACATCATCAAGCAACCTTGTCAAGCATTGGATGAGAGTGAATTCTATGGCAGGATTATACAGGAAATTCTTGCTATGATCCTATTAGTTGCCGCTAAAATTGATCAATACAAAGACCAAGGCCAATTTTCTGTACATACAGAGCTGCACCATGCGTTCAGACACCCAAATGCCATGGTGCATAAGTTACTTCCAGACCTGGGTCAGGGAAAGCTTGGGGTCCTGCTGTAAGAGATCAAGCATGATTGGGTATGCATCATTGATCTGGGACTCTGGGGCCTTCTTTGGCTTCTTGGCTGTCCCAATTAGATTCCCCTTGTTCATCAGGTTATTGAATTCCCACACTATTGTGGCTCAGGTAAAGTGCAACTGGGCAGCAATCTGGTCCCAGGACAGACCCTGTAAGTTCAGTGCCACAATTTCTTGAAGAATTTGGGTAGTAATGATTTGGCACTTGATGCATTAGGCCGCAGGAGCTGAAGCCTGATTGGCTGTAAAGGGAGCAGGTTGGCTGGTGGTGGGCAGTTGTTTCAAACCAGGGTTGTCATTCTGATTGGCTGGTTGGTTAGCAGCTTGTGCAGTGGTAGGTAAGGGGGCAGGGGCAGAGCTGAATGCTTGGTGACTCTCAAACAAGTCAAACCCATATGAGTTGGGGGTCAGGTACAGGTCAGCTTTCTTGTTATCCACATCAAATATCTGAGTGTAAACAGGAACCTCTACGTACTGATCCTCACCTTCACAGAAGCTGTCTTGGCTGCTTTCTTGATCACTAGCGCTGTCAAAATTATTGCTAGTAAAAACCATTGTAAAAAAACCTAGGATAAAATCACTAAAAGTAGAAGTTTAATATTTTATGGCTTTATTTTTATTGTAATCACAAGTTCATATTTGGAAAGTTCTTAAAACCATTATACACAAATATGAAGCCATGAAAATGAATAAAATGCCTCTGTTCCAAAATTGGATTGCTGTTGATTGGTTGTTAAACTGTTATTTTTATATTTTAGGCTGCTCATACTACACATCTTGTGTGAGTTCATTTTGTTTTGTGCTTGTGTAATATTGCTTCTAGGTTGCTATATTTTTGATTATTTTAGCCCTTCTGCTGGTGCCTCATCTGAATCCTGATAGGATTATGATATATTCCAGAACAGCATCAATTCTTTTCACTTGATGTGCCAGTCCATTTTGTTTATAGTCTGAACTACACTGTTCAATGTTTGATATAAGTGCATATTATGTGTTAGTGATATTTTGGTTATTGTTTGATATTTTGCCAGTTCACCCAAAATACTTAAATTATTTGATTACTGAATCTCGCCCAGTTTGGAATTTTCTTAAATCTGAGTCCATTTTGTTTAAATCTGAAGTATTTTTGCTTGGTGCCATAGCTTTTAAAACTACTGTATTTACTGCATTGCTGATTTGAACTCAGCGGTTGATTGGTGATCATCTTAAAAAATCTGAAGTGTGAAATTTTTCTGGTTCTTCAAAAAACTATCTAATCTAAATTCCAGTCAAATTGTGAACGGTAATCTCACATTTATCATGTTCTATCCCCCAATTGTTTGTTAGGTTTTGTTATATAACAATTGGACTTTATGTAATCATTACTCTGGATTTACATCTTATCATTTGGAAAATATCAAACTTACAGACTAAATCCACTAACTATTTTATTTGGTTGAATAAAATACATTAAAAAGTACCACTATTTAGTCTGATAATATTCTATTGTAACTTATGAGTATGGCGTATAGTAAGTCTAACTTGGAGTTTTTGGTTCCCAATCGAAATATTTTGGATTATAAACTTAAGTAAAACATTCTGAACCAGGTTAGATGAGGATCAAGGGTTTTAGTTTAGCTGCTCCACATAAACCGAATTGGTAGGCAGAAACTTTGACAGAGACTAGATAAAGTTACTTTAAAAACACCAGCTTTGAAATGAACTAGAGTAATTCAGATATGGTATCAAATGATGCTTTAGATAATATATAATACATATTTTAAATAAATATCTTTTGATTTTTAGATATTAGATCAAGCTATCATAAAGCATAAATATTATTTGAACATATGTGGGCTTAGGGAATATTGTTAACAAAGTCTTGGATAGAGCTGTGACGTTTGTCAGTTGGGGATTGAACTTGAGTCCAACAAACACTTGTTCTTGGCAGATTTACATTTCCACCCCATCCAGTAATTTTAGTGGGAGCACTAATCATTGTATATCACAATGTTATGATATTGTAATATACAATGATTTATTTACAAAACAATTGATAATTTTAATCAGTTGACCTGTGAGATTTGGATTGAATTTGAATGATGTGGTTTCTGAAAAGCGTGGTCATGCGCGTTGGATTCAATGTCGCGTTTTCAATTTGAAATTTAAAGCATTCTTAACTTTCGCCGAGCAGATATGATTGGCTAGGAGACTTGCCAAGGTTATGGTGATCTCACCAAGTTGAAGGTAAAAATTCAACTAGTGAAGATTGAAATAAAAATGGAAAATAGATCCAAATGAAGCTGAATAGTCAAAAACCTAGTATGCTGGTATTGCATTTCAGAACGTTAGTATATTTCTTTTTTTGAATTCTAAAAGTAATTGAAATGGCTGCAACAAAGAAATCTACCTCCAAGAAAGCTGCCGCTAAAGCAGCCCCTAAGAAGGTAACTCCCAAGGCGGCCTCTAAGGCCACCCCAAAGGCAGCCAAAACCACTCCCAAGGTAGCCCCCAAGAAGGCTATTGCCTCTCCCAAATCTACCGGAGCCACTTCCAAAGCTAAGAAGGCTGCTTCCAAGGCTTCTACACCTAAAACACCCAAGAAAGATGTCAAAGCTGCTGCCGAAACCAAGGTAGAAGCCCAAACTGAAGCTGCACCCGCCGCTGTGGTAACCACACCATCCAAGAAGGCCACTACTCCCAAAAAGGCTGTTACCCCTAAGAAGGTTGCTACACCCCAAAAGGCTGCTACGCCCAAGAAGGTATCTACCCCCAAGAAGGCTGTAACCCCTAAAAAGGTTGCTACCCCCAAGAAGGCTGCAACTCCTAAAAAGGTTGCTACCCCCAAGAAGCCTGCAACTCCTAAAAAGGTTGCTACCCCCAAGAAGCCTGCAACATCCACTCCTGTCCGTTCTACTCCTAAACGCAAGGCTGCTGCTTCTACTCCTTCTTCTGTCAAGAAAGCCAAGACCGGAGGTAAATAAATAGTGCACTCCGGCGGGCGAAATATTAAACATATTTTAACTTCATAATGCATTTCACCTTTTTGATTATTTTCTTACAGAGACTGTCAGTTCAGAGGGCAGCCAGAAACCTGTACCTAGCGACATGGTTATCAACGACCACACTGGCACAGCGGTGAACCTATATGAAATCTCGCAGGAAACTGGCATTGTTATCTTCACATACCCTGCTGCCTCTACTCCTGGATGTAATAGTGTCAAAGTTAAAATATTAATTATTCTAGGCACCAAACAGGTCTGCTTCTTTCGTGATTCGTATCAGTCTTTCACCAACCTCGGTTATAAAGTTTTTGGACTAAGCAATGACACTTCAAAAAAGAACAATACTTTTTATACCAAACAGAAGCTCAATTATCCCCTTCTTTCAGACCCTGAAGCCAAACTCATCAAATTCCTTGGGGCTAACAATGGAAGCGCACACAAGGCCATTCGCTCTGCCTTTATTTTAAAAGATGGAAAGTTGGTTCACTCCAACATCAAAGTCGGCCCTGAACCTTCAAAGGATTGGGCCTTGAAGATGATTGCTTAATTTTTCTCGAGTAAACGCCTATGATAAGCGTATGGGTTTCAACATAGGTTAATATCTCCTGAGGTGAGGTTGACTATTTTATAAGAATCTATTTTTTTCTTTAATTCTTAAGTGCATTCTACATTAAAATTACTTGGTCGGCTGGGAATACATGAGGGTGCTTCGGCTCAGCCCGGCTAGCTTTCGGCTCTGGGCCGCTACAGCCAGAACGGAATTAATTAATATTTATAAATTCTTAAATAAGTCGTTGACTTGAGTGACCCAGCCAGAACCTAGCCGCGGCTGCCCGGGGCTTTGCTGAAGCAGCCCTAGAAACACATCACTTGATTTCAAGTTGGCTTGAATCAAAATATGACATTTTTAAAATTCGAAGAGGTCCTGAGTCGAAAGGAAGATGCCGTAGTTGTAAAAAATTTGACTGGGTACATATTTTATTCGTCGTTTTATAATGTGAATTTATTTAAAAGAGCTTGATTGGATGAGGGCTCCTAAGTTTTTATCAGATCATTACAAAAACTTGGGGATAAGTTTAGTCTTTATATTCGATGTGATAAAAAGTTCGGAGCTCTAAGTTGCTCCCAACCATAGTCTAGAAAAACTCTGGATTTAGGATATGAATCTTGGCAACTATCTCTAGATACTTTATTTTTATATTTATTGAATGACATCATTGGTATTCTTTATTCGGTTGAAATGTTTTTCATTCTAATACTTCTACATTACATCGAAGCAGATTGTTTTAGAAGGCTAAGTCTGGTTTGATTTGTAACCAGAGCACTCAAGTCAGCAAAGCAAAGTGCCACAAGCACCCATAATAGACTTGCTGAACTGTGAATTATAAATAAGTTTCACTACAGTATATCTGTGATAATATCATTATAAGTAGAAATAGGAAAATACTTAAAAGCCAAAGAAGAAGGAAATGTTTATTGCAAAAATCAATAACTTTATAAAGTTATAAGGTAGACTGGCTCTAACCATTCCATTCAAACAATTGGTTTGAGCGATGATAAGTTCCATCTCATCGAGATATATATTATTTAATGAAAATTCAGAATAAAAATTTCTTTATATATGTTTCTAATACAAAAGTTTACAGCATAACTATTTTGCAACAAATATAATTTGGTTATTAGAAACAGCTTAAAAAACTCAAAACACTCTAAACTTATATCATTAATGTTGCAACATCTACGATAACTCCCTCTCAGGAAAACAATTCCCCAAGAAATCTCCTATCAATGAATAATTGCTGGCACTCTTATCAGGCATTCATGTTATACAGGGATCAAACATTTTGAATCCTAAATGGAACATTACCCAGACAAGTCTCATGACCACCATGACATACATGGACAGTGCGTAGCTTCCCATGATACTATATAATCATCTATCTTCATATCAAATAAAGTATCATTCTCTTCTCAATTTCCCCCTTTATCTTGTTTCATATACTTCCCTGAAGTATAAACTCAACATCAATCGTAAACCCATACATTTTTTTTAGATCTAGTACAGTAGTTTTCACCGCTGCAGGGACAAGAAAAAGTAAGTCATCTGTAAAGAAGTGAAATCAGACTTAAACAAGTTCCAAGTATCTGTCATGGCTGACAATCCCAGCCGGCCGGACAACCAACTTCCCATGGAGGGTCAACCCTTGGTCCAACTGGCCCTAATCTTGCTCATCCAGGTCTAAGTTCATCCCATGGCATGTTAGGTTTGCAGCTGGTGCCTAGATACAGTCAGATCAAGATTCCTTCCCAAACCCTCAAATCTATTCCCAACTTAATGTTGTAACTGTGCTGAAAGCTGCAGTTACCAAAAAGAAAGGGGAGAGAAAATCAGTTCACAGTGATCTTAATTGAAGAAAATAAGAGTGATTTTATACCCAGGAAGAGGCCACCAGGTGGTAGCATGAAAAAGAGGTTTCTTAGGGTTGATTTTCAATAGAATGTGTCTGATCATATTCAGACAGTATAGATGATTTACTTGCTGTGGTAATTAATGAAGGTTTTGGTAGATTGTCATTGATAAAAGTAGTTGCCTAAATTAGGCAATGAGTTGAGTCAGCTTAGGGGCAGAAACACATCCAATCTGTAAAGGAGTTGGCTCATCACAACACCTTCCCCCATTGGTTCCCTGGTGGGTCCTTGTTGTCTAAACATAAAGAGATAGGTTTTCAGGGGCCCTAGCTTTATACTAATTGATTTGCTGATCTGCAGCTGGTATTATGCTCTTTAGCTGGTGGGTCCTTGCTTTGCACAACCTCAATTAATCATGGTGCATAACTTTATCCTTGTGTCTTTTCCCAAGGCCCTGTACCAAGTAGGTAGGATTAGAGTAGACTTGTAGAATGGCAGTGTGACATATGGAGCCCTGTGACCACCTAGCAACAAATGTGTTCAGCAAGACAGACCAGGTGAATTCCCATACCACAGAAATGAAAACCATCCCTACAAGTTCTCAGCCCAAAGAGGCACACAAGCCCAAGAAACTATCAAAGCTGGTCAGTACAATTGTAATGAGAGTTCCAAAAATTGAAAAAATTAATTCCAGCATTTTTTTTGAAAGCTGAAAGAAAACAATTCTTCATAATAAAGTTTTTATTTCCCAAAATTTAAACAATTTGAATGATGAAAACGCATTGCAGGAAAATTTAATAGAAAGTGTGGTTTTTACTAAGTTTGCTTGATTAAGCTGTTAGAAAACCAAGATAGCTTCATAAGGGATACCATGGTAGCTTATATGGAGTAGGGATTTGGAAAGTCCATAGTAAATTTGAAAAAAGCAATATAGTGAGAAAATTGGTTATCCAACAGAGGGCTTTTGGAATCCAACTTTGTTGGTTAGATTTGTTACAGACAGCAGGTTTTATCTTCTCAGGTTGGAGTTTGAAGAGGTTGGGATTTAGTACTGTTACCTTGTCTATGACTTTGAACCATTTCAGGAGGAGTTTTTTGTGGTTTAGATGTATTTAGCTTCTTTCTCTGGCTGTATTGTTTGGATGACAACCACTTTGGGGTCATTCTGTGGGGTAACCTTAGTTGACAGCAAAATATGTGAACATTATTAGTGGTCTTGATATCAGATTTTGTGCCAAAGACCATATTGAATGGGCTGTATATGGTCAACATGTCCTGACACACCCTGCACACTATTAGGGCTATGTTAAAATGGGGAAGGAAGATATTCCAACAATTTTTCCCATCAACTGATTTTCAGTCAAATCTGCTATGAAGGTAACAATTTTTATGCCCTGGGTGGGAATCAAACGTGCACCATGCTGCCAGGCGGGGTGAGTGGGTGGTGGAGATTCATCTGCACCTGGATTTGCTTTGGAAAGCAAAAATCCAGGTGCAGGAATCATTTCCGCCCTGGCAACAGCTGTGGGGCCTGTTCTGGGCCCCAAAGGCTACACCCAAGCCTTGGTGGGTTTGACTAGGCCTGGGCAGGCTAATTTTAGCTGCCCAGTGCTCCCAGTTCAAGCCTATCCTCCATTTAGCAATTTGGGGTTCCCAATTGAGAACTGTCAGGGATCCACTTTAAGGGGAACAAGCCCCCAATTTGGTGAGCCAAGGCCCCTAAATTAAGCCCTGCAATGGCAGAACCAATAGGCACAGTGACCATAGCAAGATGGCCTAAGTGACCCAAGTATGCAAACCTTCCCATCAGGGAGCTGAAACGGCCCAAAAGGTAATATCCTACCATGTACGTCAAAAGATAGAAGGAAGCGTGAGGCTGTACCAACAAGGGTTCAACAGGTGGAGGAGTGTAATGGCAGCCGTAATGGAACTTTCTTCCCCAATGACCAGAGGGATATTTTAACCACCCATTGGCCAAGGACTCCTTCTGGTGGGCATCATTGGGAGAGGAGTTTTGCCAGTCAATAGTGGGGGTGGGATTCTCAAGACCTTTTACCGTTGTAAAAGGGAGACTAGAAACCATAGCAGGAAATAAATTCCCTTCATGGTTTCAAATGATGTTACTAAGAAATAGATGTGGCAAGATAGGATAAGAAATATTCTTTATTGTTGAAAAAATTGAAATAAATAAAAGTTGGGCCCTTAAATAGCCTTAAAATCAAGACTGAAGGATATGAGTGGAGTTTTGGAAATAAGGGGATTTACACAAGGATATCATTTATGGCATACCTGTTTAAAGTGGAATATAACTTGCAACTTAATAATTGTAGTCCATATTTGTTGGAAGAAAAGAAGCCACAAAGATGCCACTAGGTTATTTCTAATTAAGCGGGTTAAGATCAGAAGATCTATTATTTTCATATGCAGAGCCTTGTCCATAAACATAGAGAGTGGGTCATTGATCAAACAGTTGGCATGAAGCAGCCAATCAGAGCAAGAAGATAAGTGACGTTATCAGTTCTATTATTAACCTTTTTGCTTTTGAAGTGCTTTTTGAGTTCAAATTCAAATTGAATAGGCGGATAATAAAAAGGTAAACTAAAAGAGTTGGCTGTCTTTAAGTTATTGTTATCTTCATGTCTAGAGTCCTGGGTTCAATTCTCGTTCCAAAAAGGTTTGAGAGGACACATAGAGTTAAAAATATTGTTGTTTTGTGCCATTGTGTTGATAACTACCAACCATTCATTCATATTTAACAGGGAGTCAGGAAAAGAATTCCTGACACTATCCTCCCCACGGAGGTCCTTCCCTCCTAAGGTATCCTTGTAGTGGGACAGGACTTCTGGTGTGTTCTCTAGGTTCTCTTTGGGTTCCCAGGAATTGGATTCTACCTCATAACCCTTCCATTTTACCAATTATTGATGTTTGCCTTGAGAGAGGCGGTGATTGAGGATGTTTTCAACTTCTCACTCAGGAGTGTGATTCAAGATGACAGGAGGTGGATCCTTGTGGGCCATGTCCAAAGGTGATCCCTTGAATTTAGAGAGGAGGCTGATGTGGAAAACATCATGGGAAGAGAAGCCTTCAGGGAGTTTGAGTCAAAATTTAACATCAGAGCGTTGCTCAATGACCAGCAGGGGTCCAAACTTCTTTGGTCCTAGCTTCCTGCCCAGAATACCAAGGTTAAGGTTCTTGGCATTGAGGAAAACATATTCTCCCACCTGAATGTCTTCAGGAGTTCTTTGATGTTTATCAGCTTGGTTCTTGTACTGGAGGATGGATTTTTCTAGATGTGTCTTGAGGTCCTGGTGATTCTTGAGTAAGGAGGTTGCCCATTGGTGCGCAGACGGAATAGTGTCTTCAACTGGAGGTTCCAGAAGGTCTTTGGGGTTATATCCATAGTTGGCAAAGAAGGGGGAGACCCCAATAGCATCATGGTGATTGGTGTTGTAGCATAGTTGGGAAAGCGGGAGTAGGCTTACCCAATCATCCTGTCATAAGTTCACATAGTTCCTGAGAAATCCTTCAAGAACTTGGTTAACCCTTTCAGTCTGCCTGTCAGTCTGAGGGTGAAAGGAGGTGGACATGAGTGTTTTAACACGTAGTGCCTTCATCACAAATTGCCAGAACTTGGACGTAAATTGGGTACCACAATCCAAGATGATGTTGTTGGGTATTCCATGATTTGAGGCTAAATGAGTAAGGAGCATATTGGCAGTGTCTTCTGCTGTTGCGCACTTGAAGGGCGTAAAGATTGCATATTTTGTTAGCCAATCTACTACCACAAAGATACCGGTCATTTTGTCACTCTCTGGAAGGTCCACAATAAAATCCATGGAGATGGAATGCCAAGGACGCGGAGGAATAGGTAATGGTCTGAGTAATCCTTGGGGCTTCATGGTGGAGGGTTTATTGCAGCCACACAGCACACATGTGGAGATGTATTTGGCAACTGTTTTCTTCATATTAGGCCACCAGTATCTTTGTTGGATTCTCTTGACTGTCTTGCAAATGCCTCCATGTCCTGTGAGAGGGGAGTCATGGAAACTTTCCAAGATTGTTTGTTGGTGTTTGTTGGTTGGTACATAAAGGCTTCCATTCTTTGACCAATATCCGTTGTTTAGCATAAGACCAGTGAGAATGTTATCCTTATCAAGGAGTTGGGATGCTATGATGTCCTGGTCCAAGGTGGATAAATAAGATAGCGTCATGATGTGGGAGAGGAACTGATCTTCAGAAAATATGGCACGTTCATTGTGTTTTCTGTAGGACTGGCTCAGGTCATCCAAGTCTTCTTGTCTACTGATGGCATCTGGTACTATTTTCTGGTGTCCTGGAGTATAACTGATCTTGAAGTCAAAGGCCAGAAGATTGATAGCCCATCATGCCAGACGTGGGCTAACCTTTCTCTTCTCAGTGAAGTAAAGGAGGTTCTTATGGTTGGCTCTGATTTGCACGGGAAATTTAATTCCTTCCAAGTAATGACGCCAGTGGTCCAAGGATTTGACAATGGCAAATAGTTCTTTCTTGTACACGTGGTAATTTCTCTCTCTGTTGAGCAGCTTATAGGAGTAGAACGCCACAGGGTGGAGTTTACTATCCTCCCCAAGCTGCAGTAACACCCCTCCCAAAGCAAAGTTGGAGGCATCTGTGTCCAAAAAAATTGACGTTCAGGGTCTGGGCGGAGAAGGACCAGAGCCAAGGTGAACAACTTCTTGAGGGTCTCAAATGCCAGGTCAGCTTCAGGCAACCAGGCAAAAGGAACCTTTTTGGAGGTAAGGTGAGTGAGCGGGAGAGCGGTAGAGGAGAAATCCTTGATAAACTTGCGGCAAAAATTTTCCAGGCCTAAGAAACCTCAAAGCTTGGTATGTGTTGTAGGTCTAGGCCAGTCCAGGACTGCTTGTACCTTAGAAGGAGCAACCGCAAACCTGCCTGGGTTAATCTTGTATCCCAAAAACTCAATTTCAGTGACAAACAATTTGCATTTTTTGAGTTTACAAAACAAACAATTGTCAATGAGTAATTGGAAGACCTCTTGAAAGTGTATGATATGGGCCTCCTTGGTCTGTGAGTATACCAGGATATTGTCCAGGTAGACAACCACACAGACATTCAGTAAGGGGAAGAGTACCTCACTCATGAGGCCTTGAAAGGCTGCTGGGGTGTTGCTTAAGCCAAAGGGCGATACCAGGTATTCATACAGTCCAAATGGAGTGCAAACCGCAGTTTTCCACTCATGGCCTTCAGCAATAAATATCTGGTTATATGCACTGCAGAGGTCCAGTTTAGAGAAAACCTTGGCGTGAGTAAGTTGGTCGGTCAGGGACTCTGCAGTTGGCAAGGGGTTTTGGTTCTTAATGGTTATGGCGTTCAGTTTGGTGAAGTCCACAACTGATCTCAGGGTCCTGTCAGCTTTTCCTACAAAGAACATGGGTGATGAACATGGGGAGTTGGATTGGCACATAAACCTTTTTACTAAGTTTTTGTCAAGGTACGCCTTCATTGCAATTCCCTGTGCTTGGTTCATGGGGTAAAGCTTTCCTCAGGTGGGGGAGGAGCCTGGTATTAAGTCAATTCTAAGATCAGATGGTCTTCTTTCAGGAAGGACAGAGAAGAGTTCCTCACTAAATGCCTCCTTTAAGTCTTGAATTTCCTCCAGAATAGAATTAGGTGCTGGACTGCCCACAAGAATTAGAGAGTTTAAGTACGCCGTAAAGTTCTTTGGTACTTGATGATACGGTTTTTTGAGAGGCACTGTGGTTGGTTGTACGTGGGAGTGAAGTGTGACTGAATTGGTGTCCCAGTTGAACTGCAACTTGGATTATTGACACCAGGGAAACCCCAAAACTAACAGGAAGGCCAAGTTAGAGAGTGTAGAGGTGGGGAGGTGATATGAATTGTTCCCCACCTGAGTGTGGAGGGGTTTCATAAGGCGTCCTACTTGGGCAGGGGTACCTTTGGCAAGTCTTACAGAGGCCAGTCCTGAGGTCTCAAACCCTAACAAAGTTGCAAGATTTTGATCAATGAAGTTCCCCATTGCTCCTGTGTCAATCAGTGTGTAGCTGGCTGTAGTGCCAAATTTGTGGTCTGGAAAAACGGGCAAAAGAGCGTAAAACTGAGTTGAAAATTTATTGGCATCTGTGGTTGAAAGGAGATGCCCTGAAGCAGATTGTACCTTGGGGAGTGCCTGGCAATTCTTGGCGGAAAGACCTGATTGCCCACAATAGAGACACATTTCTTTGCAGACTTGACGTTGTTTCTCTTCAGGGGCCAACTGGTAACCTCCCCCGGGCTTTGGAACTAATCCCTTTGAAGCCTTGGCAGGGGGCGGTAAGTTTTGGGCGGGCAGAGTCTTGGTGTTTTTCCAAGAAGGAAGCTGTTTTACCTTAGAGGACCATTTCAAAACCTCTTTGGTAAGTTCAGAAAACTTGTCAGGCAAGACATGATGGGCCAGGAAGTCCTTGAGATCAGGGGACAGTTTCTTCTGAAAGAGGTAGCAAGCTTTGGCGTCAGTCATCTCAATTGCTTCCTTGAGGTGAGAGAATTCTTCAATATAATCCTTGGTGGCCATTCTGCTTTGATATGAGGTTATTATACAGTCTCTGAGTTCTTCAGTGGTTTGTGCTGGTACTACAGTAGACAACAAGGAGTTGAAGAAGGCAGGGTAGTTATCTAATAGCTTTTCCCCTTGGAGGGTAGCCTTGGCGTACCAGACGCATGCCTTGCCTCTGAGCTTTTTGGCCACATGGTGTACCTTCTGTGCATTGGTATGAAATTGCGTGGGAGATGTCTCAAACAGTGACTGTGAAAAAGCATAAGCATAAGGATCTTGTTTTCTTTGTTGTTGTTGGGGGATACTGCTGAAATCTGTGATGGAAATCACTGGATAATATAAAGCTGTTTCTAAAAGATGGGGAATTACCACCCAAATCCACATAGAATTGATGATTAACCACCAACGTGGCTTCAGATATTTTTTTCTGAAATTTCCAATTGTAACTCCAGGATTAAGTAGAACAATTAGTCCTAACCATAGTAAACCAAGATAAATGACCTGGGAAAGCATCAATGCATCTTTAGCGTAGAATTCTGGGCATTGGGAAACGCCACAATTTTCAGCTTCAAGAATGGGGGAGGAGCTACAAAATTGGCTGGCATGAAATTGACATTTGGCGGCACCAACAACAAAGTTCCAGATGCAGGGCCCCATCTTCCTGAAATGATTTGATTCAGAATCAGATTGTACAGAATATACCGCAACAACCCAATCACAGGATGCGTTTTTAAAATTTAAAATTAGAACTTGGGATAATTGATTTTTATTGAGTAAATTTAGGAGGACTAACTCTTAGAGTTGAAACAAGGAAAATTATTCAATATATATCAGAAAAATTGACTAAGCAATACCACCTGAGTCTTGACCTCCTATTCTTTCTACATCTTCAAGTAAGTATCTAGTCCAGGTTGCAAAGAACCCTTGCGTGACCAGTTTCTGACAACCATGCTGATTAACAAGCTTATATTGGGTGACCCTCATATTGCGTCAATTTATCAACATCAGTTTGAAAGGGGGAGCTGGTTTGAGCTAGCAGACTGGAGCAGCTGTGACCCATTTTTGATTGACTGTTTGGTTTAAATCTGTAAACTTGGTCAATTTTGATACAGGTTTTCCAGCCTTCCCAGCCTTCTTACTTGGACGGACAATACCCGGCATTATGGAACCTACCGTGACATTACCCTCCGCTTTAGCCCTGGGCACAATACCACCATCTGGGAGATGGGATAAGGAGAAATTCTTATGGGCAGGTGGGAGTTTCATTGTGGCTAAGGTAAGTTCAGGGTGGCCAATAGCAGTGGGATTGCGCTTGTAGAACTCATGGATCAGATCTGAGGAATTTGAACAATTGTAGTGGGGAACCCAGGAGTTCTCAGAATCAGGATAACCTTTTCAAGACACCAAATATTCCAAACGGCGGCAATTCTTGCGGGAAGCCAGAATACAATTTAACTCATACTCAGGTTCTCCTTCCACAAGAATGGGTTGGGAAGAGGGAGTCTCCGTTCCTTTGAAGGGAGTAAGAAGACATTCATGGAAGCTGTGGAAAATATTGAAAGCAGGAGGTAAATCTAGTCAATAGGCGGAGGAACCAATCTGATGTTCTACCTTGAAGGAACCAACTCACTTGGGACCTAATTTGTGACAGGGAACCTTAAGTTTCATATTGCAAGCATCAACCATGACTAGATCACCTGGCCTGTAAGTTAGACTTTCCTGGCGCTTGCAATCTGTGTATTCCTTGTGTTGTAACTGTGCTGTTTTAGCAGAGTTACAAGGGGAAAAAGATTTAGAGGATAGATAATAATCTTTATTGTGAGATAGTGATTATATAGCTATTGTGAATCAATGGATAGAAGGAACATGATTGGTGATCACACAGCTGGATGGAAGAGGGGGTGGCTTGATCCTGTTAATGAGTCAAGCGCCAAATTGAGGTATCCACCGTGAGGGATCATCATTTGTTCATGTTGACTGATTTGGTAATCCAAGTTGACTTCCGGGTTTGGCTTTGAGTGGCCGGGTAATTGGATTGCAGGTCACAAACCTGCTTGGTTGGAACCTTGCTGGCGGGTTGAGCCTGCGGTTTTGACACCCCCCCCGGCTGAAAGTCGGCCTCCTCAGGAGGCAGGTTGTTGGGGAGGTTGTCAGGAGCCTGGGCGCCATATTGAACCAGTTGTTGTTTGGTGGCAGGCAGGGCAGTTTCTTGTTGCTTCTGTCTTGCTTTGCAAGGTTGTAGGCGGTTGTGGTGTAGCGTCTTGTCTTGCTTACGTTTCCTGAGCCCTTGCACAAGGTAAGTGTTATTGTTGTTTACCTTTAGGATTATTGCTGGCCCTACTTTTTTGGGTTGTAGTTTGCTCTTGTCGACATTCATGACCCAGACTTTGTCCCCAACTTCATGTCTTTGACAGATGGGAATGAAGGTCTTTTGTAAGCGTTCCTTTTCTTTGGCTGCTTGTTTGCTGTTGGCTTCCATTACTTGAGGATCAGAACAAGGGGGGACTTGACTTGGGATTTCCAGTTTGGGTCCTGTCAATGCTTGAATGATATTAGGCTGTGTGCTGTATACCAGTTCAAACAGGCTTTTCCCTGTGGATCTGTTCACTTGGGTTTGGCACACAAGTAACGCAGTTGGTAGCTGCTTATACCAGTCTTCAGGTCTCCCGGCAGTGAGTTTGGCTAGGGCTTGCACAAGGCTACCATTGAGCCGCTCTACGCGTCCATTGGCCTGTGGATGGTATGGTGTAGTGACAGTGTGTTTGACCCCATTTTTGGCAAGGTACACATTGGTGTTTTTGGAGGTCAATTCTTTGCCCCCATCAGTTATCAGGAGTTCTGGCTTTCCAAACTTACTGATGATTTCTTTGCCAATAAATTGTTGGACGTTGTTACCGGTGTGCAATTTCACTGCTTGGGCTACTGGCCACCTTGTTGCAAAATTGATGGCTGTAATGATGTATTTTTTGTTGTTGTGCTTTCCTGGCATGGGGCCCACAATGTCCAGAGCCCATACCTTGAACGGTAGTTGGGTTTGAATGGGGAGTACAGACTTAGGCGGGGTTTTGCTTCTGGCAAACTTTTTGCAGACCTCGCACTGTTCTAACACTTCTTGGACATTGCGGTATAAGGTTGGCCACCAGGCTTTATGTTTTAGGAATTTGTATAGATTTTGGCTCTTGGTATGTCCAAGATCTCTGTGGTAGCAAAGAATGGTATCAACTTGTTGATGTGTGGGGATGTAGGGAATGGTTGTGCCATCTGACATCTTTCTGTGAAGAGTCCTGTATACATCAGCAAAGAGGTGCTCATTCTTGATGACTGTTTCTTTGGTGATATTGGTTGTGCCTGCAGGGAACCCTTTGTCTTTTGTACGGAGCACTAGGAGAGGCCAGTCTGGGTTGAGCCCATTCTCTCCCTAAGAAGCGCGGACATACAGGCGGGACAGGGTGTCTGCCATGGCAAGTTTGGCCCCAGGCTTATATTGGATGAGCATGTTAAACCTTTCTAAGATTTCCATCCACCGCGCTTGGCGGCGTGACAAGTTTGCCTGTGTCTTGAAATAGATGAGCAACTTATGATTGGTTAATGCTGTGAATTCTTCCTGCCGTTCTAGGTAACAGCGCCATTTGACTAGGCAGTGTACAATGGCCAGTAGTTCTTTGTTGTGGATAGGGTATCTACACTTGCCATCTGTCAGCTTGCGCAACTTGTAGGCTACGGGCAGGAAGTCACTGTCACTATTCTTAATTTGCAGAACTCCCCCAATGGATGCATCTGAAGCGTCAGTTTCCATCTGGTATTCTCCATCCTGTTTGGGGTATTGTAAGATGGGAGCTGTTGTGAGTTTTTCCTTGAGGCGTCTAAAACAGAGGTCACGTTGGGGGGTCCATACAAACTTGGACTTGGCGCCTGTTATGGCAGACAAAGGGGCGGTCAAGACGCCACAGTTGGGTATGAAGCGTCGTACATAGGCCACCATTCCCAAGAAGGTGCGTAGTTCTGACTTGTCCTTGGGGGGTGGCATCTTGCAGATGGCTTGTATCTTCTGACTGTTGGGTTTGATGCTGTCCTTTGAGACTATGTGTCCCAAGAAGGGTAGTTGCTCCCAGAAGAACTGGCATTTAGAGGGCTTGGCCAACAGTTTGTGTTGTGCCAGGGTTGCAAAGACTTCTTCCAGGTCCTTGTGATGCTGTTCTACCAAGGGGCTGTAGACAATGATATTGTCCAGGTACACAAGGGCGTGTCTGCCTATGTGTGGTGCAAACACTTTGTTCATGAAGGTTACAAAGGTGGACGGGGCATTGGTCATGCCAAAGTTGAGTACCACACATTTGTAGGAACCGTACTTGGTGCGGAAGGCTGTCTTGGGGATGTCTTCCTCCTTGATACAAATCTGATTGTAACCTGCAGTTAGGTCAATCTTGGAGAAGACGGAGGCTCCTCCCAAGGCGTCAAAGAGATTGTCAATTAGTGGTAAGGGGTAACAATTCTTGATGGTGACTTTGTTCAAGGCGCGGTAGTCTGTGACCAGGCGTAAGGTGCCGTCCTTCTTGGCCACAAAGAATACGGCGGCCCCAAAGGGAGACTGTGAGGGGCGGATAAGTCCTTTTTCCAGTGCTTCCTTGAGATAGGCGCGCAGGGCGTTGTCCTTGTTTGGGGTCAGCCTGATAAATGGGGTGTGCCTTGGGTACGGCCCCCTTGAGTTGGATGGAGTGTTGGATGTGCTTCTCAGGGGGTAGCCCAGGTAACGCTTCCTTAAAGATTTCTGGGTGACGGGCCACAATGTTGCAATCTTGCGGCGTGGAGGTGTCCTGATGATCCTTGAAGTGTATGATTTCATACTGGCAGGAGTCCCAGTCAATAGCTTTCAGGTTTTCCTTCTCATCTAAGGTCTCTGTGATGCGTACAAAGACGTGGTCTTGTAGGAGTTGGTCTACAGAGTCTGGGTAGATTTGGTGGTTGACACCTTCACGCTTGATGGTCAACACTGAGGTCGCCCAGTCCACGTGGGGGTTGTTTTTCCGTAACCAGTCTAGTCCCAGTACAATGTCAAACTTGGGGAAGTCAATGACGGGACCTTGGATGGTGGAGTGGAGGTTCTCAAGCATGACAGAGAAGGGGGCAGTTTCTTTTGTCACAGCAATGTGATGTTCATCAGCCAGGACCACGTTTTTAATCCGCAAAGGATTAGTGGCCAGCTTGAATTTATCCACAAAGCTGCTGTTGACTAAGGTTCAATCTGCGCCCAAGTCCAAGAGAGCTGAGCCTGTGTAACTGCAAAAGCAGAAAGGGTAAGACATCAATTTATTGGGATGTCTGGCAATGGTGTATAGCACTGGGTCTTCTGAGGGCACTTGGATCATTGGGCATTGGTCCACGTCCTTGGGTTGGTATTCATTTGTTGGGCAAGTCAGGAGTTGCGTGGGGAGAGCTTGGCTTGCTTAGTGCTCTCCCCAGGCTTTTCCCTCATCTTGGTTGCCTTGGGTGGCGGTAACACGGAAATGGGTACAATTTGATTGGCCGTTATTTCTGTTCCCATTCCCATTTGATCCTGTGGGTTTGTGGTTGTTGTTGTTACCATTACCTCCAGGAGGTGGTTGAGAGGAACACCCACTTGAATGTGAGTCCTTGGGTCTCTCTTGCTTCCCAGTCTGTGCCTTGTGCAGAGCGTTGGATGTTTGCTCCGCTTTTTCTGCTTCACAGTACAGGCTTTGTAGGTTGGTAACTTGGTCCAGGTTCACGTGTCTCATTACGTGCAACTTGAGAGCGTTGTAGTACATGAGGTGTGTTGCTGGAGTGTCAAAGGCCATGTTGGATGGGGCGCGGAGACGGAGTTCCTCGTAGGCGCGGGTGAGTTCTTTGACGGTGCCTGTCTGGGTTAGGTTCTTTACTTGGCGTATGATCATGAGTGCTGTATCCTTAAGCACAAATCTTGCCAAGAAGTCCTGTTTGAAAGTGTCCCAGTTCTTGTTGGTGTGCTCTTTGTGCCACTTGTTGCACCAAGTGCCAGCGTCATGGGTCAGGCAAATGGAAATCTCTGCAATCCAAAAACGCTGTGGGCATTCCATCTGAGCCAGCTTGCTTTGGGCGGACTGAATCCATGCAGCAGCATTGTCGTTGTTGGCCCCCACAAAGGGTTCCAAGGCGGTGCTGCAAAGTCTTTGTGCTACATAGGCGGGCATGGTGGTTTTGTCAGCTGGTTGCGGCATTGAGGGAGGTGCCTGAAAGAAACCTTGTGCAGACATGGCATTGAAGGCAGGTAGCAGGATCACCGTGTTTTGGTAGAGGACAAAACCATCAGGTATTGCGGTACCAGGAGTATACGGAGTCCAGTTGGGCAGGAGGCCAGACATAATTCTGTTGAGGTTTTGTTGGCCGCGGCGTGTGAGGGCAACAGGCGGAATTTTTCAAGATAAGGTAGGATGGAGAGCCTACCTGTGCTACCAATGTTGTAACTGTGCTGTTTTAGAAGAGTTACAAGGGGAAAAATATTTAGAGGATAGATAATAATCTTTATTGTGAGATAGTGATTATATAGCTATTGTGAATCAATGGATAGAAGGAACATGATTGGTGATCACACAGCTGGATGGAAGAGGGGGTGGCTTGATCCTGTTAATGAGTCAAGCGCCAAATTGAGGTATCCACTGTGAGGGATCATCATTTGTTCATGTTGACTGATTTGGTAATCCAAGTTGACTTCCGGGTTTGGCTTTGAGTGGCCAGGTAATTGGATTGCGGGTCACAAACCCGCTTGGTTGGAACCTTGCTGGCGGGTTGAGCCTGCGGTTTTGACACTTGTAAGTTGTCACGGCGGCAGCAAAAGTAACTTGGAGCTCCTGATGAACCTGCTTAAATGCAGCAGCTTGATCAGTTGCAGTTTCCATGTTGCTAACCAAACAAAAACCATGTTGGAAGAAGGATTGTAACCCATAATGGCATAAAATGGCAATACTTGAGTTGACATGTGCGGGGCGTTATTATATGTGAACTCTGCCATGTGTAGATTATCACACCAGTCATCTTGTCACGCATTAGTGTAGCAATGTAGGTAGACCTCCAAGCTTTGGTTTACCCTCTCTGTTTGTCCATCAGTTTGGGGGTGGAAAGCAGTAGAGCGGCACAATTTGATACCAAGGATTACAGTAAAAGCTTCCCAGAACTGAGCAATAAATTGAGGACTATGGTCACTTACAATCTCCATTGGGATGCCATGTAGGGAGAATATTCTGTTCACAAATAACCTAGCGGTTTCCACCAAAGTAATCATGGTTGAGCAAGGTACAAAGTGTGTCATCTTTGTGAAACAATTGACTACCACCATAATTGCGTTAAACCCATTGGAATTAGAAAGCTCACCAATGAAATTCACTGACACAGACATCCAGGGACCCGCAGCAGGCTGAAGTTGTCAAAACCGCAGGCTTGACCCACCAACAAGGTTCCAACCAAGTGGGTTTGTGACCCGCAATCCAATTACCTGGTCACCCAAAGCCAGACTAGGAAGTCAACTCAAATTACCAAATCTATCAACATGAACAGATGATGATCCTTCACGGTGGATATCTCAATTTGGCGCTTGACTCATTATCAGGATCAAGCCACCCCCTCTTTCATCCAGCCGTGAGATCACCAATCATGTTCCTACTATCCATTGTCTCATAATAGCTATATAGTCTCTATCTTCCAATAAAGATTATTATCTAACTTCTAAATATTTTTCCCTGTGTAACTCTGCTAAAACAGCACAGTTACAACATTGGTAGCACAGGTAGGTTCTCCATCCTACCATATCTTGAAAAATTCTGCCTGTTGTCCGCACACGCTGCGGCCAACAAATCCTTGACAGAATCATGTCTGGCCTCCCACCCGACTGGACTCCGTAAACCCCTGGTACCGAGATACCTGATGGTTTTGTTCTCTACCAAAACACGGTGATCTTGCTACCTGCCTTCAATGCCCTGTCTACCCAAGGGTTCTTTCAGGCACCTTCCTTGGTGCTACAACCAGCTGACAAAACCATCATGCCCGCCTATGTTGCACAAAGACTTTGCAGCGCCACCTTGAAACCCTTTGCAGGGATCAACAACAACAACACTTCCACATGGATCCAGTCCGCCCAAAGCAAGCTGGCTCAGATGGAATGCCCACAGCAATTTTGGATTGCAGATATCTCTATTTGACTAGCCCATGATGCTGGCACCTGGTGTGACAAGTGGCACAAAGAACACACGGACAAGAACTGGGACACCTTCAAACAGGACTTCTTGGTGAGGTTTGTGCTTAAGGATACGGCACTCATGATCATACACCAAGTAAAGAACCTGACCCAGACAGGCACCATTAAAGAACTCACCCGCGCCTACAAGGAACTCTGTCTCTGTGCCCCATCCAACATGGCCTTTGATACCCCAGCAACACACCTCATGTACTATGACGCTCTCAAGTTGCACCTGATGAGACACGTGAACCTGGACCAAGTTACCAACCTGCAAATCCTGTACTGTGAAGCAGAAAAAGCAGAGCAAACATCCAACGCTCTACACAAGGCACAGACTGGGAAACAAGAAAGGCCCAAGGACTCCCATTCAAGCGAGTGCTCCTCTTGACCACCTCCTGGAGGCAACGGTAACAACAACAACCACAAGCCCACGGGTGCAAATGGGTATGGGAATGGGAATAACAGCCAATCAAATTGTATCCATTTCTGTGTCACCGCCACCCAAGGCAACCAAGATGAGGGAAAAGCCCGGGGAGAGCACTAAGAGAGCCAAGCTTTCCCCATGCAACCCATGACTTGCCCAACAATGAATACCAACCCAAGGATGTGGACCAATGCCCAATGATCCAAGTGCCCTCAGAAGACCTGGTACTATACACCATTGCCAGACATCCCAATAAATTGATGTCTTTCCCTTTCCGCTATTGCAGTTACACAGGCTCAGCACTCCTGGACTTGGGCGCAGACCAAACTTTAGTCAACAGCAGCTTTGTGGATAAATTCAAGCTGGTCACAAATCCTTTGCAGATTAAAAACATGGTCCTGGCTGATGAACACCACATTGCTGTGACAAAGGAAACTTCCCCCTTCTCTGTCATGCTTGAGAACCTCCACTCCATCATCCAAGGTCCTGTCATTGACTTCCCTAAGTTTGACTTTGTACTGGGGCTGGACTGGTTACAGAAAAACAACCCCCACGTGGACTTGGTGACCTCAGTGTTCACCATCAAACGTGAAGGTGTCAATCACCAAATCTACTCAGACTCTGTAGACCAACTCCTACAAGACCACATCTTTGTACACATCACAGAGACCTTGGACAAGAAGGAAAACCTGAAAGCAATTGACTGGGACTCCTGCCAGTATGAAATCATACACTTCAAGGACCACCAGGACACTTCCATGCCCCAAGATTGCGACATTGTGGCCTGTCACCCAGAAATCTTTAAGGAGGCGTTACCTGGGCTATCCCCTGAGAAACACATCCAACACTCTATCCAACTCAAGGGGGCTGTACCCAAGGCACACCCCATTTACAGGCTGACCCCAAACAAGGACAACGCCCTGCGCGCCTATCTCAAGGAGGCATTGGAAAAAGGACCTATCCACCCCTCACAGTCTCCCTTTGGGGCCGCCATATTCTTTGTGGCTAAAATGGACGGTACCTTACACCTGGTCACAGACTACTGTGCCTTAAACAAAGTCATCATTAAGAATTGTTACCCATTACCATTAATTGATGATCTTTTTGACGCCTTGGGAGGTGCCTCCGTCTTCTCCAAGATTGCCCTTCTGCAGGCTACAACCAGATTCACATCAAGGAGGAAGGAATCCCCAAGATAGCCTTCCGCACCAAGTACAGTTCCTACAAATGTGTGGTACTCAACTTTGGCATGAACAACGCCCTGTTCACCTTTGTAACCTTCATGAACAAAGTGTTTGCACCACACATAGGCAAACACGCCCTAGTGTACCTGGACAATATTATTGTCTACAGTCCCTCAGTGGAACAGCACCACAAAGACCTGAAGGAAGTCTTTGCAACCTTGGCACGGCACAAACTGTTAGCCAAGCCCTCCAAATGCCAGTTCTTCTGAGAGCAACTACCCTTCTTGGGACACATAGTCTCAAAAGACGGCATAAAACCCAACAGTCAGAAGATACAAGCCTTCTGCAAAATGCCACCTCCCAAGGACAAATCAGAACTCCACACTTTCTTGGGAATGGTGGCCTATGTATGACGCTTCATACCCAACTGTGGCGTCTTGACTGCCCCTTTGTCTGCCATAACAAGCGCCAAGTCCAAGTTTGTATGGACCCCCCAATGTGACCTCTATTTTAGACGCCTCAAGGAAAAACTCACAACAGCTCCCATATTACAATACCCCAAACGAGACGGAGAATACCAGATGGAAACAAACACTTAAGATGCATCCATTGGGGGAGTGCTACAAATTAAGAATAGTGATGGTGACTTCCTGCCAGTAGCCTACAAGTTGCACAAACTGATGAATGGCAAGTGTTGATACCTGATACACAACAAAGAACTGTTGGCCATTGTACACTGCCTAGTCAAATGGCGCTGTTACGTGGAACTACAGGAAGAATTCACAGCACTAACCAATCATAAGTTGCTCATCTATTTCAAGACACAAGCAAACCTGTCACGCCGCCAAGCGTGGTGGATGGAAATCTTAGAAAGGTTTAACATGCTCATCCAGTATAAGCCCAGGGCCAAGCTTGCCATGGCAAACGCCCTGTTCCGCCTGTATGTCCGCGCTTCTAGAGGAGAGAATGGGCTTGACCCAGACTGGCCTCTCCTAGTGCTCTGTACAAAAGTCTAAGGGTTCCCTGAAGGCACAACCAATATCACCAAAGAAACAGTCATCAAGAATGAACACCTCTTTGCTGATGTATATGGAACCCTTCACAGAAAAATGTTGGATGGCACGACCATTCCCTGCATCCCCACACATCAACAAGTTGATACCATTCTTTGCTACCACAGAGATCTTGGACATACTAAGAGCCAAAATCTATACAAATTCCTAAAACATAAAGCCTGGTGACCAACCTTATACCACAATTTCCAGGAAGTGCTAGAACAGTGAGAGGTCTGCAAAAAGTTTGCCAAAAGCAAAACCCCGCCTAAGTCTGTACCCCCGTTCAAACCCAACTGCCGTTCAAAGTATGGGCTCTGGACATTGTGGGCCCCATGCCAGGAAAGCACAACGACAAAAAATACATCATCACAGCCATCAAAATTTGCGCAAAGGTGACCAGTAGCCCAAGTGGTGAAAACACATACTGGTAACAATGTCTAACAATTCATTGGCAAGGAAATAATCAGAAGGTTTGGAAAGTCAGAACTCCTGATAACCAATGGAGGCAAAGAATTGACCTCCAAAGACACCAACGTGTACCTCACCAAAAATGGGGTCAAACACACCGTCACAACACTGTACCATCCATAGGCCAATGGACGCATAGAGCGGCTTATTAGTAGCCTTGTGCAAGCCTTAGCCAAACTCACCGCCGGGAGACCTGAAGACTGGTATAAGCAGCTACCAACTGAATTACTTGTGTGCCAAACCTGAGTGAACAGTTCCACTGGAAGAAGCCCTTTTGAACTGGTATACAGCACTCAGCCAAATATCATTCAAGCATTGACAGGACCCAAACTGGAAATTCCATGTGAATTCCCCCCTTGCTCAGACACTCAAATAATAGAGGCCAACAGCAAACAAGCAGCCAAAGAAAAGGAAAACTTACAAAAGATCTTTGTTCCCATCCACCAAAGACATGAAGTTGGGGACAAAGTCTGGGTCATGAATGTTGACAAAAGCAAACTACAACCCTAAAAAGTAGGGCCAGCAATCATTCTAAAGGTAAACAACAATAACACTTATCTTGTGCAAGGGCTCAGGAAACACAAGCAAGACAAGACCTTACATCACAACCACCTACAACCCCGCAAAGCAAGACAGAAACAACGGGAAACTGCCCTGCCTGCCACCAAACAACAACTGGTTCAATATGGTGCCCAGGCTCCTGACAACCTCCATGACAACCTTCCCCCAGAGGAGGCCAACCTTCAGACAGGGTGTGTGTCAAAACCGCAGGCTCAACCCACCAACAAGGTTCCAACCAAGCAGGTTTGTGACCTGCAATCCAACTACCCGGTCACCCAAAGCCAGACTAGGAAGACAACTCGAATTACCAAATCTATCAACATGAACAGATTATGATCCTTCACAGTGGATACCTCAATTTGGCGCTTGACTCACTATCAGGATCAAGCCACTCCCTCTTCCATCCAGCCGTGTGATCACCAATCATGTTCCTACTATCCATTGACTCACAATAGCTATATAATCACTATCTTCCAATAAAGATTATTATCTATCTTCTAAATATTTTCCCCGTGTAACTCTGTTAAAACAGCACGGTTACAACAAAGTGGAACCAGTAAACCAGTAGTCTTATTCCAACTGGCCTTGGATCAAACACATACCAGGCAATCTCAAACAAAAGCTGCTACCTGCACAGTCAAACCTTTCCAGGAAAACTGGCAGCAGATTAGTTCCACTGTTTTGTTTTTCCCTGGATGACCAGCTGTTGGACAGGTATGATTAGCCTCCAGGATTTCATCCCAAATAGTGCCCTCAGGAACCCACAAGCAACCTTGATGATATAGGACTGGACCAATCCTATGATAACCCTATGGCTGACCCACTGGGTTTGCGCATACTAGCTCTAATAGCCTATCATAGCCCTTGGACAAAGGTTGCAGAAACTTAACCTTGTAATACAAGTCCAGGTCTGCGCCCTCAGCTAAGGACATGGTGGCCAACGTAGCCAGCAGAGGCAATACAAAAGACACCACAGTCTTGTCTGGAATCATAGTATGTGTGTTAAACTTGGCGTCCATACTAGCATCTGGGAGATGGGAAGGATTCCTGCTTAGAGCATTGGCCAAGTGATTGTAAGATCCCTTAATAAACTTGTAGCGGAACTTGTATCTTGTCAGATCACCATGCCATCTGGATTGGCAACCTGACAAAACCCTGGGTTATCAATAATATAGAAGAGCTTTGTGGTCAGTTCTTACTACAGATGAATGACGTGCCAACATGAGATGGTGATGCCAATGCTTTAACAATTCCACACCAGCTAACAATTCCTTGTTGTAAAGCATGTAGCTGCGTTCTTGAGCCTCCATTTTACGGGAGAAATACCCTATAGGCATCTCAATCCCGTCACTAGCTGTCTGCAACAGCACACCAACCACAGCGTATTTAGATGCATTGGTGGAAACCACAAAAGGAAGCTCAGGATCCAAATGTCTTAACACTGGGGAGGACAACAACAGAGCCTTGACTGCTGAGAAGCCACTTGCACACTCAGGCGTCCAGACTAAAGTTGTCTTTCCACTAGCCAAATATAACAGGGCGGCTACCTCAGACAAGTAGGGGGTGAATTTCTTCAAGAACGTACATGTACCCAAGAAACTACAAAGTTGGTACACTGTCACAGGTTTAGCATACTCTCAAACTGCAGCTTCCTTGTCAGGGGCAATGGTGTGGCCATCCTCAAAGATAATATTACCCAGAAAGATAACCTTACGTTTAAAGAGTTCACACTCACTCCTTTTGATGATCAAGTTTGCTTGGAGAGTGCGCTCTACAACTGCCAACAAGTGGGCCTTATTGGACTCCTCATCTGGAGAAAACACCAAGATATCATCCATAAATACAATGGCACAAACACCTAGGAGATCCCCCAGGACTGAATCAATTAACCGCTGAAAGCAAGCCAGGGCATTCTTCAATCCAAAAGGCATTATGCGGAACCAGAAGATAACCTTCTTGGTTCTGAATGATGTTAACCATTCCATTTCTTCTGCAATACTGATTTGATTGAAAGCATTCAACAGATCCAGTTTTGAGAATACCTTGGCCTTCTCAACACACCTAGAGATCTGTGCTTTGAGGGAAAAAGGTTAAGGATCCAGAATTGTAATGTTATTCAAATTCCCATAGTCAAAATAAGGACAAAGGGACCCATCAGACTTCTGAACAAACAATAACAGGGAGCAGATTGAAAAAGCCTTCTTAAAAATGTAGCCTTTTGCCAACATGTCACAAGTCCACTCTTCCAAACATGTGTCTTCCTTCAAGGTTAAAGGGTAAATAGGAGACACAATTCTGATCAGATCAACAGTAACCTTGAAGTCAAAGTAAAACTGAGTGTGCTTGGGAAGGACCTTGCTCTGGTGGCGTCAAATGCCGCAGACCAGGGTTGCAAGCATGCTGGTAAATCCAAACTTACGGGGACAGGAAACAATTGTATGGTCTGTGATGATTGCTCCAATTCAGACATATCTAACAGCAGAATACAAATAGTTATACCCAAAGAGTGTTCCACCTGCAGCTCATTTTTCTCCAGTAAGGTCAATACATTATGATCTCTCCACCAACTCACTCCCAAAATGATAGGATACATCAGGGTAGAGCAAACAGAAAATCTTATAGTTAAAGACTGACCTGCAACTACAAAAGTAACTGGCTTCTTCAGCTGGAAAGAGGGAAACATCTGAAAGTTCCCACCTCTAACAAGCAATTCTGGGTGGTACTTGAGTTGTAACAAGTTGGCAGTCTCCATACTCATGAATTTTTTGGAAGCACCTGTATCCAACAAAATAGCTGGCTGATAGATAGTCTGACCATTTTTCAATACTACCATAGAACAAGAAGTAACCAGAAGTGGATTTATTTGCAGCAAAGGTAGCAATCTTGGCAGGGACTTGTTTTTCATTGGTGGTACAGACAGCAGCTAAGAAGGCAGGATGCTCCTGGAAGTAACGCTCAATCCTTTCTTGGACAGCAGCTGGAAGAACGGGGTTGTCAAAATCAATGGGAACAAGGGGCAATTCATTGGACGTAATTACGGAAGATTTTGCAGGTACAACATGCTGAAGCATTGCCAAGGAACTATAAGGAACAGACACTACAGGAGCCTCCTTTACATCACTGGGTTTGTTCACCACTGCCAATTGTAGTTGAGACGAGTTAGGGGGAGAACAATCTTGGCTTTGGTTGGAAGGAACCACCGCAGAGCAAGGACCAGAAAACCAAGAGCGCGCAGCAGGTTTATCCTCAATTACCAACGTACCTTGTTTGGAAGTAGACGGATTTGAGACCAGAGAAAGAATTTGGCTTACCAGGGCCTCAGTTGTGGTTAACAGGGAATCCCAAACCGCCAAATCCTGGGCAGTCTGGTCAACTGCTAACCACAACACTGAGAGTTTGTTCACCTCAGGAACATCAATTGTACGGCAGTAGGTAAGAAACTGAGGAAGGAATACCAAAAGCGGAGTTGTACCCTGACAGAAGGTGTACAGCTTACAATATACTTTGAGCTCCTCAATAGATACACATAAATTTTTTAACATAGGGTATAGAGATGCACTCTCAGTTAAAACACGTGGATTGCGCTCCACCGCGGACAACAATAATTCTTGAGCATCTTTGAAAACCTTTGTCATCACATGGTAAACTTGGGATTTGTGACTAAGGCTAGAGCCAGAATAAAATGATAATGCTGACAAAACTTCACGCAAAATTTCATCAGTGGGTGGGGCAGGAAAATAATCCCAACGCCAAAATGACATGACACAATGGAAATAGGAAACAGAGGATCCAGTCTCCACAACTGCAACTGGAGATGGAAACCACAAATTAAAGAAAAGCCCAAACTGAAAACTCAGAAATGAACTGATGCAAATAAACATGGTAAATGCAGATATATTGATGGAGCAGGAGAAAAGAAACACAAATTCATGACAAACTGCTTCCAAAAACTCAGATGTAGAAGAGTTGAGTAATGTGACAGAAATCACTGGATAATATGAAGCCGTTTCTAAGTGATGGAGAATTACTACCCAAATCCACATATAATTGATGATTAACCACCAACACGGCTTCAGATATTTTTTTGTGAAATTTCCAATTGTAACTCCAGGATTAAGTAGAAAAATTAGTCCTAATCAGAGTAAACCAAGATAAATGACCTGGGAAAGCATCAATGCATCTTTAGCATAGAATTCTAGGCATTAGGAAGTGACACAATTTTCAGTTTCAAGAATGGGGGGAGGAGCTACAAAATTGGCTGGCATGAAATTGACATTTGGCGGCACCAACAACAAAGTTCCAGATGCAGGGCCCCATCTTCCTGAAATTATTTGGTTCAGAATCAGATTGTACAGAATATACCGCAACAACCCAATCACAGGATGTGTTTTTAAAATTTAAAGTTAGAACTTGGGATAATTGATTTTTATTGAGTAAATTTAGGAGGACTAACTCTTAGAGTTGAAACAGGGAAAATTATTCAATATATATCAGAAAAATTGACTAAGCAATACCACCTGAGTCTTGACCTCCTATTCCTTTTACATCTTCAAGTAAGTATCTAGTCCAGGTTGCAAAGAACCCTTGCGTGACCAGTTTCTGACAACCATGCTGATTAACAAGCTTATATTGGTTGACCCTCATATTACGTCAATTTATCAAAATCAGTTTGAAAGGGGAAGCTGGTTTCAGCTGGCAGACTGGAGCAGCTGTGACCCATTTTTGATTGACTGTTTGGTTCAAATTAGTTAACTTGGTCAATTTTGATACAGGTTTTCTGGCCTTCCAAGCCTTCTTACTTGGACTGAAAATACCCGGCAGTATGGAACCTACCATGACAAAATCTGGTTTAATATCATGGTTTGATTTTGAACCTGTTGAGGAGCTGAGGTGTCAGAGGCAAAAAAGGTCTTGGTATGCATGAATAGGAAAACCAGGTGATAGGTGGTAAGGCTAATGATGGCAGTAATCAAGGTGACCGCCAAACTCTTGATAAGAGTGTTGTGTTCTGAGGCGCGGCACAGACACACAACAGGAAATCCTAACCTTAGGTGTCAGGAACCCATCTGCTTAGAAACATACCACCCAAAAGGTGTATGGCCGCAGATGGATTCAACCCTGTTATTAGCAAACCAATTGGAACAGAGACTATCCCCATGTGGAACAATTATCTAATAAGCCGGTATCAACCCAAAAAGGGATTGAATCTTCCCAACATGAAGTAAGCTCCAAGGTAACTTAGAAGGAAAACAGAAGCCAAGGGATGAAATACAGAAGGAGTGGGAGGACTGGCCCCCATGACCTGTGGTTCCTCTATGATAGGAGAATTCTGTGACAGTAGAGTGGCAGTGTACCATATGCCTGGTACCACTTGGCGCCACAACTTGTCCAGGTAATTGGGAGGAGGTGGACCAGAATCTGCTTAGGTTCCAAAAGATAGGCTTGTAGTAAGGGACTGGACAAGGAGCAACCAAACCAACCATTTATACCCAAATATTCCCCATTGTGATGACCTGGGTAGCATCATGGTGTTTGATTTCAGGACTTGGAGAGCAGGCAAAAGAATAAATCAACTAGGTAAGTAATTTGACTTTATTAACTAAACAATCAAACACCCTGAAAAATGGAGCCTTTTTATAGACTGTCAAATGCTGTTTAAATGGTAGCTTTCAAGGGGAATTGTAGAATATTGGGGAAATTTGGGGATGAAACTTGGCAGGGGGAGCTTTGACTTAAATTTTAAGATTATTTTAAAATATAACTGGCCCCTGCTGAGGTTTCTCCAAACAGCTGGGTTTCATTTACCCCAGCTGTTGGAGAAGCAACAGCTTGGGGTGCTTCTGGTGTGCAACTGCAACACCAGAAGAGGATAACCCATGGTTTACTTGATTAAAATCAAGTACAGAGATTATAGTTTGCTTAATGTTATCATTGTTTAAATTGAATTCAATTTCAAAAGCTCCTGGTCCCATCACATCATCTAATTGGCTACAGGCAGTTATTTCACGTATTGGCAAAGATAAGTTTGAATTCAAAATACTAATGTTGTATAGGTGATTCAACAGCAAGCAAGAAGCCCCAGGTTTGATCCCCGTGCTCACAGGAAAGAAGGGCACCAGACTGGACAGCATATCATCAAAAGGTAATTTAGAGCTGGTATTGCCAACTAATAATTCATTTTTAGGTTCTGAGGAAAAATCCAAATTGGAACAAAAGTTCCCAGAACCTGGGAAATAGAAATTCCCTTATTGTTGTCAGGAAAGATAATAAATGCATTCCTAACCTTAGGATTAGATTTGTACTAAGTCTTGGTTAGATGACAGGGAAGGCTATGTGATTACATTGCAGCCCTGGAAGAATAATCTCTACTAGTTGTGGCTAGAGAGAGGCGCAGAAGTACAGAAGACACAAAGACAAAAATGTGAATAGAACTTAATTTTTATTGGTGAATGTGAAATGGAATATATAGTGGTTAGGAATACCACAAAACACTACCAGGACGGTAGGATCACTTGCCACCAGCATTAGTGGGGCAAGTGAGTTGCACAGAGTCAAGATACCAAACAATTGTACTTCCTGATTCAGTCATCAACTAATTTCAAGAGGCAAAAGCAAAAGTGAGAGATTTGTCTTCAAAATGGCCCACCAAAGGCAAAATCAATACATGGTAAATAGCAGTATTCACGGCATTACCCTCCCCTAGATTAACCTTAGGGGGGTAGTATTTACAAAGTAACTTTGTGTGTACTCAAGCAAAAGGACGGCCACTAGAGAAGAGCTTTACAGTGTATTTGGACCTTCTTTTGAAAGTCACTTCTAAAGGGCCAATCCACAGAGAGTCCAACTTATGTGTGCAACCACCTACTATGTGTTGGTAGTAAAGTACATGGTCACCAACATCAAACTCAGGAAGAGGGGAGCATCCAGCATTGTCAGGAGAGAGCTCAAGCATCTTAGTCTTATATGCAGAAGTGTAGGCAGTGGCCTGTATATCAATTATGCAGTTGACTAGATCCTTGATGTAGTCTTCAGGATTCATGGCCTTATCAGAGGTAAGAAGGGGCCCCCTAAGAGCAATGGGGTAGTAGCCTCTTGCCCATACAGCATAGCAAAAGGGGAGTACCCAGTGACATGATGTTTGCTAAGGAGGTAGGCAAAGAGGGCGACAGGTAAGTATAGGTCCCAGTTGGCAGCGTCAGAGTAGGTGAGCTTCCTCATGATAGAGACCAGTGTTGAATTGGCACGCTCAACTTCCCTATTGGTAGAAGGATTGTAGGGGGCAGAGAAGGACAGGTGAGATCCCAAAGCTTTGACAACAGAGGTTACTAGCTTGGCATTGAAGTTAGTCCCATTATTTGAGAGCAGCACTTGAGGACAGCCATGGCGGTAGAAAACATCTTGTAAAAGGAAGGAAGCAGTTGTCTTAGCCGTGATATCTTTTGTAGGGCGTGCCTCTATCCACTTGCTGAAGTGATCAACAGCAATCAGAATAAAGCAACACCCAGAACGTGAGCGGGGGAGAGAACCTACCACGTCAATGCTGACAGTCTGAAAGGCATGTTGCAGGGGAACTAATTTGAACTTGTGGGCAGCAGCTCAAGGCCTCTGCAGCTGGCAGTCATGGCAGCTAGCTATGACGTCTGGAATCAGCAGGCAAAGGTTCTCCCAGAAGCAATTCTTCTGAAGCCAGTCAAAAGTCTTGGCAATGCCTCCATGCCCAGTCTCTTTATGAGCTTGCGACACCAACAAGAGGCAAAGATTGGGTCGTACATAAGGCAGATATTGGTCTTGTACCTTCTTGAAGAGCTGATTGTTGCATATGAGGGTATCTTTGGATAGCTTGGACAAGGCCAATTGTACCTCTTCTGTCTCACTTTCCCAAGAAGAAGGGTACCCAATTAGTTTGTATAACCGGTCAGCCTCTGCAGGATGCAAAGCAAGAATGGGCATTCTGGAGAGCCCATCAGCGTTCTGGTGTTGAATCCCAGGGCAATGGAGCACAGTGAAGTTTTAACCTTGAAGACGTAGGGACCATCTAGTTAGGCGCCCTTCAGGCTCCTTCAGCTGTTGTAACCACTTAAGCAAAGCATGGTCAGTGACAACTGTGAAGTGGGTACCATATAAACAGTGACAAAACTGCTTGACTGCATGTAGCACAGCAAGACACTCCTTCTCTGTGACACTATAGTTCTTCTCATGTTTGTTTAGCACGCAGGAAGTGTAAGCCACAGGATGGTCTACACCCTCATTGTCTAATTGGGCCAGAATGGCTCCAATAGCTAGATTGCTAGCGTTGGTGTACAGGATGAACTCCTTGTTGTGTTTGTCTCCAGGGGACAACATCCTGGAGGACACGGCAGGAAATCTTTATTACAAAAGATTTGAGGTTTGAAGCTAGCCTTGGGTTAGCCTTCAGGGCAAAATTAAGGGCACATACCTAATTCACTGGAAAACAAGATGTAAAAGTCCTTTTGGCAGAAAGGACAGGAAAAGCTTGAAGATTATAAAAGCCAACACAAATGTGGATAAACTTGTCTTTATTAAGAGTAATGATTCTACTTTAAATAGTTGACAAGAGGCGGCGATCACTCAATAAGAAGACAGAGTGGCTGAGGGGGTCACACTGGGATGAGGTCATACCAGGATCAACCACAGACAGGTACGGCAATCTGGAATGGGTAGATATTGAACCAGACCCATTTACGGAAGGCAAGGAATTTACGAACTCAAAGGCAAAACCAGTCAAATCTTTGCAACTATCAATATTCAAAGGACAAATCAAAATAGCATTAATAGCGCAATTTACAACACCTCCCCCCTCAAGATTGAATGGAGGGAGTTGATAATTGCAAAGAAATTGGAAGTGGATACAGGCAAAGGGACGGCCAGACAATAGTAGCTTCAAAGTGTACTCAAAGCCCTTCTTGAAGGTAACCTCACAGGGCCCAACCCAGAGGGAATCCAGCTTGTGGGCTCTACCACCTGTACAATTCTGGTAGTAGAGAACTAGATTGCCCACTTGGTATTTGGGGAGGGGGGCTCTAGCAGCATTGGATGAAGAGAGCTCCAAAGCCTTAACCTTATAAGCAATGGCATAGACAGTTGCCTGGATGTCAATGATACGGTTGGTTAGGTCTTTCACGTGGGTCTCAGGATTTGCAGATGTATCATACTTGATCAGAGGCAGTCCCAAGATTGAGGAGGTAGTGGGCTCACATCCATAGAGCATGTCAAAAGGGGATTGACCAGTCACCCGGTGTCTACTAAGGCAGTAGGCAAAGAGGGCAGCAGGGGCATTGCATAATCCCTGGGGCATACAAGTGGGTTCAAAGAGGCCCTCTGATGTGATGAGCGCAGCCTTTTCTCAATCTTCAGGTGATAAATCAACCTGCCAGTACCCCAAAGCCAGATCCATTGCAGAGAAAAATTTGGAACCCCCAGCTGTTTGAGAGCATTGTCAATTCTGGGCAAGGGGTATGAATCTTAGTGAGAGAGTTCAGGCGGCAATAATCCATTACAATGTGGTGTCCCCCATCTTTCTTCTTGAGGATCAGTAACAGGGAAGCCCAAGGGCTTTGAGAAGGAGCCAGCAACCCAGCGTCCAGAAGTTGCTTGTGTTCTTTAGACACCTTGGCATCTTCCACCCTACTACAGCAGTATGGTTTAGCACAAAAAGGGGGTGCATCCCCAGTATCAATCTGATGTATGACTTCTTTAGCAAGGCCATAGTCCGTAGGTCCAGAGGCAAAGATGTCACTGAACTGATTGAGCAGGTCCAACACGTCCTTTTTTGAACAGGAGACAGTTGGGGGAAATCAGCAGCAGTGAACAAGGAGAGAACTTGTGGATCATCTTCAGGTAGGTTAAAATCACTGAAAGTTCCAAAGGGGTAGAGGGAAGATACTTGTTCTGCTCCAAGTACACAACCATGACCCACAACCTGGCCTCTGGCTACTTGCATGAGCAGGGCCGTCAGGTTAGCAAGCAGTAATTATACAGGCTCTTTGTGGGTTTGGTCTAAAATCCCCGGACATAGGCAAGGATTGGTAAAACTCAAGGAAACAGGTGAGTAAAGCTCCAAGAAGAACTTTTCAGGTAGTTAATATGATATCTGGGAGTCTAGGATGGCCTGGGAGCCAGGTGGGATGGTGACAGCAGACGTGGCTAGGAGAGGGATCCCTTCAGACGCAGGACAAGCCATTGGTGGACACTTTCATGTTTGAGGAGTGGGTGCAATATTTGAGGTTGAAAACCCCAGTGGGATACTCCAAGGCACATCTCTTGAGCCCTTTCCTGGGATCTTTAACCTGCTCTTCAAAGATCAGAGGGACTTCATACCCCAGAATAGAGAGGTAACCATCTTTTAAGTTGATTATCCCATTAAATTCCCTAAGGAGCTGGGTGCCAACTAAGAGATTGTAACCCTCAATTTCCAAGACAACTGCTGGAGCAGCTAGAATAAGTTTTCCAAACCACATTGGTAGAGCAGAGTATGCCCCTTTGGCGCGGGTCATAGACAGTCCAGCTGTGCCATATGACTGGTGATAATTAAGGTCAGGGGCAAGTTTGAGTTTCTTCACAAGCTTGGAGGAGACAACGTTGACTGGCAAGCCAGTGTCTGGAACAGCCTTGATCTTCACTTTTTGAATGAATATCTCTACTTGAGTGGTAGTGCAACCAAAGGGTGGAAGGACAGCCAAGATATCTTGAGCCTCTGCTAGTTCCTTATCCCACTTATCAATCATGCATCTTAACCCTGGGAACTCCTTATAAACAGTTTGGAGAGGGAGCAAAACAGATAAATTCTTGAAGAAAGCGTCAGCAACCTCATCTTCTTCTTCTGACAACTCCACTAGCACAGGGGACCTCTTAGCTTGAGTGAAGTAAGGGCAAGAGACAACTTCTTTGGCTTCAGGCAAGGGTTTGGCGGTAGTTGTAGTCTTTCCTGAGCGCAACTTATAGGGGACTGTGATGGTTTCAGGAACAGCCAGGACAGAGTACCCATATGCCTTGGTGTTGTCAGTATCATAGTCATCCAGGTCAGAGTCGTCAGAGATATTATGGAACAAGAGGAGGATAGGAGGAGCCTCATTATCAGCAGGTTCAGAGTCAGCTATAAAGGGAGGGATTGAAAGAGACTGGGAAGAATTGTCAACCAAGAGTGTCTCTGCCTCTAGGTTGACTGCTCTTTTACCGCCTGCTCTTTTGGATCAGCTCCTTCAACTCACAAGTTGGTGCAGACTCAAGAATGATGACCTATCTGACCACAGTTGTGGCAACCTTGGCATTGAGGAGGGTTTTGCAAGTTCAAGGTAAAAATGCGAGGACCATGAGAAGATGAACCAGAGTTAGAAGTAGCTCAACCTTTCCTAACAACTGCTCCAGAGTGGGTAAGATGCATATCCTGCAACAACGTTTTTATGCTCTTCATGGAGTAAAGCATAGCCTTATGGGCTTTGAAGTAAAGGCACAGAAGTTGATTAACCTTGAGGGCTTGAGTGCAAGCCATGTAGGCTTCATGGGCTGTCAACTGTCTGCTCGTGATGAGTTGCTGTCCTTCCATGTAGAATCTCTCTGCAAACTCAGCTAGCGTCTCTTTAGGCTTGAAAGCAATATGCATGAAGGCATCCTTCTTTACTTCCAGGCTAAGGTCACCACCAAACTCTTCAATCAGAAGCTGCTTCATATCTTCCCATGTCTCAATGAAGGGCAGCTCAGGCACCACCACTTCCTGGCAAGTCAGATGTAGACAGGTCAGAATATGTTCTTTATTAACTTTGTCTGAAGCTTGTCTCATGGCAGTTTTTTAGATAGTTAGGAAAGCTGCAATAGTTGAGGTTTTGGGATAAAAACTTGCTTAAAGGTAGGCTTGAAGTGTGCTTTGGGAGTTGGTCCACCATTGTTGCTATTGAGTACGTTTATATGCAGGGAAAACTCTGCCTTGGATTCAGAGGGGGCTGTCTAGCCCATAGCTGACAAACACTCTCTTCAAGGGTAGTCAGGGTCTCAACAGCGCGGGCACCCATATTGAAAGCTTGATTGGTCTGTTGTGCAGTAGTATCTAGGCGTTGACCTTGGGTGGTCACTATTGTGGAAAGCTCAGCCAGTTGAGAAGTAAGGGATGGCCCCACCAAGAGGCAAGGGGCAAATCTATCATTCACAAAGTTGATCACGTCATTCATTTTTTGTAGGTCTCTATCCAGCTCAGTGTGGTCCCGCTTCAATTGATCCACCTTGTTAGCTAGGCAATTATTTCCCTAGCGCATTGGATTTGAGGGGCTCCTGGTAAGCCAGGGCAGCAACCATCTTCATTGACAACCCCAACTGGACTAGCAGTAGTTGCTATCATTTTGGGTAGAGCGGCAAGTTCTTGCTATAGCTCTGCAACTTGAGCAGTCAATTCAAGCACCTGGGGATCAGGTTGATGAGCTTCAGCAGGACGTCCTTGACTGTGAGTAGTTGTGCGTAGCTCTTGAATAGCGTCACATATTCTTTGTTCTTGATCTTCCAAGTCATCAGAAGGGGGAGAGGGAAGAACATCTGGCTTGGGCGTAGCTAATTCATTCACTTGACTCTGGAGTTTGGCTATAGCAGCAGTGGTGGTAGTTATTTCTTGATCAAATGCTGCACTGAGTTCATTAAGGCCATTAACAGCAAAGTCTGCTACCTGCTGTAGTTGCTCAAATAAATATGTGCTGAATGCATTGAGCTGTTGCACAAGTTGTTTGAAGTCGGTGAGATAAGCGTTTAAGGTGGAATCTACTTGAGTTTGCCAGGGTTGTTCTAGCTGGTGAAACTTGTGTTGACGCTCTTTCACGTATTTGGGGATGAACTGGCGCATTTGTTTGATAGAATTAACCAAACAGGTCTGGGAGGTGACAGAGTTGCACTGATTGTCAGATACCAAGGAAAACAGGGAATGCATCCACTGTTTGTAGGCAGCAAACTGGTCCCAGTGATCAGTAACCGCTGCTTTCAGAGACAAGATTTCTTGGACGTGGAGCCCTAACACCATTTGATGGTGTGCCAAGGCAGGCTGCACAAAGGACGGTAGTAAGTGCTCAGCGTAGCCAGCTGCTGAGAGGAGATGTTGTGGAAATTGAGGAGCCACAATTAATTTGTAGTATTCAGCCTGACTGAACTGCAACTGAAGGCAAGGGATGGCTCCTTCATGGGCTATCCCAAGGGCTACTGACATGACTTGCTCCAAGTCAGGGGTACCCATGGGGTAAGCAACTAGGCAGGGACTGTTCCCAAGGTTCAGTATAGTGGGGTTAATAGGCTGGTTGGCAATATCTTCCTCAATAGGAGGACTGGTAATTTCAGGTGAAGTCAACTCTTGTATAGGCGGAGGCAAAGGACCTGAAAACATGGATGCAAAAGGGATAACCAGGGGGCTTACAGCCCCTGTAGTGAGCATCATTTTTTTTGTGTTCTGAGGTGTGGCACAGACACACGACAGGAAATCCTAACCTTAGGATTGGATTTGTACTAAGTCTCAGTTAGATGACAGGGAAGGCTATGTGATTACCTTGCGGCCCTGGAAGAATAATCTTTACTAGTTGTGGCTAGAGAGAGGCGCAGAAGTACAGAAGACACAAAGACAAAAATGTGAATATAACTTAATTTTTATTGGTGAATGTGAAATGGAATATATAGTGGTTAGGAATACCACAAAACACTACCAGGACGATAGGATCACTCACCACCAGCATTAGTGGGGCAAGTGAGTTGCGCAGAGTCAAGAAACCAAACAATTGTACTTCCTGATTCAGTCATAAACTCATTTTGAGAGGCAAAAGCAAAAGCAAAAGCAAAAGATTTGTCTTTGAAATGGCCCACCAAAGGAAATTGATACATGGTGAATAGTGGTATTCTCAACAAAGAGCGGCATAAAGCAGGTAGTTTGCAGGGGTTGGTTCTGAGCTTCTGAGTAAGAAGCCCAAGATGGGTTCCAACAAACTGTCAGGGACCCACTTTAAGGGGAACAAGCCCCCAATTTGGTGAGCCAAGGCCCCTAAATTAAGCCCTGTAATGGCAGAATCAATAGGCAAAGTGACCATGGCAAGATGGCTTAAGTGACCCAAGTATCCAAACCTTCCCATCAGGGAGCTGATACGGCCCAAAAGGTAATATCCTACCATGTACGTCAAAAGATAGAAGGAAGCGTGAGGCCGTACCAACAAGGGTTCAACAGCTGGAGGAGTAGAATGGCGGCCGTAATGGAACTTTCTTCCCCAATGACCAGATGGATATTTGAACCACCCATTGGCCAAGGAATCCTTCTGGTGGGCATCATTGGGAGAGGAGTTTTGCCAGTCAATAGTGGGGGTGGGATTCTCAAGACCTTTTACCGTTGTAAAAGGAGACTAGAAACCATAGCAGAAAATAAATTCCCTTCATGGTTTCAAATGATGTTACTAAGAAATAGATGTGGCAAGATAGGATAAGAAATATTCTTTATTGTTGAAAAAATTGAAATAAATAAAAGTTGGGCCCTTAAATAGCCTTAAAATCAAGACTGAAGGATATGAGTGGAGTTTTGGAAATAAGGGGATTTACACAAGGATATCATTTATGGCATACCTGTTTAAAGTGGAATATAACTTGCAACTTAATAATTGTAGTCCATATTTGTTGGAAGAAAAGGAGCCACAAAGATGCCACTAGGTTATTTCTAATTAAGCGGGTTAAGATCAGAAGATCTATTATTTTCATATGCAGAGCCTTGTCCATAAACATAGAGAGCGGGTCATTGATCAAACAGTTGGCGTGAAGCAGCCAATCAGAGCAAGAAGATAAGTGACGTTATCAGTTCTATTATTAACCTTTTTGCTTTTGAAGTGCTTTTTGAGTTCAAATTCAAATTGAATAGGCAGATAATAAAAAGGTAAACTAAAAGAGTTGGCTGTCTTTAAGTTATTGTTATCTTCATGGCTAGAGTCCTGGGTTCAATTCTTGTTCCAAAAAGGTTTGAGAGGACACATAGAGTTAAAAATATTGTTGTTTTGTGCCATTGTGTTGATAACTACCAACCATTCATTCATATTTAACAGGGAGTCAGGAAAAAAATTCCTGACAAGAACCCTTTTTAATCAAGTTCTTTTACCTCAAGAAGCCTGTCAAGCCAGTCCCAGAATCATGATCAAATTGGGAAAGCCCCCATGACTCCTGCAGCCAAACCTACCAGAACCAATGACCAGTCAGGCAAAGATAGGCCACCAACAAGCCAAGCAACTGTTCCTGAAGACCCCAAAAATGACCATAACGCAGACAACCAACCAGCAGAACCTGAGATGCTAAACCTTGCCACCCAGATAGCACCAGAAGAATACCCAGAGGCAGAAACATGTGAGTAAGTATATAAGCCAGAAGCGCCATAAGAAATTCTGTATTGCATCCTTACAAATAAAGTTGTTATGAACCTTTGATTCATCAATCTGATTCCTTACATATTTTTGATACTCTTCCATCTGCAATCACCAAGTACCAGTAACCATCTTCAGGGATTGATAACCAAGCACCAGTTGATAAAACCAAAGCCTTTGACTACTATTGCCCTCCTGATGCTCCATTTAGTCCTGTGCATTTCACTGAGTATCCCTCAAATCCTGATCACAAACTCTGGACCTTGAAAGACTTGTAGTTGTACACCCAACCAGACGCCCCCAAGGACCTGTATCAAATAATCTGTGACAGCAGAGAAATCACTATATACCCTTTGATCTTCAACGGGAAATACAACAATCCTGCCACCTACTTGATCCCAATGAAACCACCCCTGACGCCCAAACTGAATATCTAAACCCTACCCACTTCTGATGCTACTGGCCAGAGTAGTTGATTCCTGGGAGTGCTGTACCTGGTGCTCACAGAATTGATTGATTATGCCTTGCCAGTGGCAGGACCCTGGGCTGTGGCTGGGAAGGCCCTTCCCTACCTGGTAATGTTAGATCCCATCATCTGGTGGGCCATGCCTGTACCTGCATCAACTCCTCCCTCACCTGAAGAAGAATTACAGTACTCCTGGTATCCTGACAAAATCTGATCCAGATATAATTTTCTTCATATGTAAACATTTTTACTTTGCAACAATAAAAAATACAAAATAAGTAAAACATAAAGTAGTTTAAAAGCTATGACAACAAGCAAAAATAATTCAGATTTAAAAAAAATTGAAATGAACCCAAATCTATTGTAAATTAATATAAATTTGTTTATTTTTAATTTTGTTTAAATCTGAGTTCATTTTGTTTAAATCTGAAATATTTTTGCTTGTTGCCATAGCTTTTAAAACTACTGTATTATAAAAAATTACTATTTAAATCTTCTAATGTTTTTATTTTATAATCTGTAGTAAAACTTAATTTAATTAGTTTTTTAAAAAGTAAAAGCTTAAAATTAAGCCTCTTAAATACAAAAAAATAAATTAAAAATAATTATGTGTAAAGCATAGTTTTTATTAGTAAATAGGCAATTTTTAAAATTTTGTTTATTTTAAAGTTAAAAGGTTTATATATGAAGAAAATTATAGCTGGATCAAATTTGACTGAAAATTAGTTGACAGAAAAAATTGATGGAATATCTTCCTTCCCCATTAAAATAATTGAGCCCATCTAGTGAGGTTGTCAGTGGATTGTTTGGCAAGTGCCTGGACTAGGAACCCATTGAGTTTTTTACTCTCTTGTTGACCTGGAGATGATATGATGTGAAAAAATTGTGTTTAGTGTCTTGCTTGATTAGGTACACATTTGTCTCCTCTGCTGTGAGTTTTTTATTTTGTTGGTGATCAAGAGATCTGAGGTGTTAAATTTAGCCACAATTTTCTTATGAATAAAACCTCTTATGCTGTTTCCTGTGTGCTGCTTGGTGGCTTGAACTACTGTCATCATGTGACAAAACTACTGAGGGGATGATATACTTCTTGTTGTTAGGTTGCCCTGAAATGAGGCCTACAATATTTAGGGCCCATACCATGAAGGGCTTTCCCACAGAGATAATTAGTACTGAGTTTGAAAGGGTTTGGAGTTTAGCTAATTTCTTGAAGATTTCACATTGGTCCACCAACTCAAAGGTGTCCAAGTATAAGGTTGTTAAAAAATACTTGGTTTTGAGGAATTTAAATAGATTGCAGGCTCTTGTATGTCCTAGGTCTCAATGATACTGTTGCAACCAAGTTTCCAGACTTGCCTGCCAATGTATCTTAAAATACACAGGGGGTGCTCAATGAGTTGCCCCTTGACATATCTAACAACATGAACCAATCTGATGGCAATATCAAATTGCAGGCACTTCTTCCTAATTAGGAGCGCTACCAATTCAACCTGCTGATCCCTTCAAAAGCTATTCCTTGGCTTTGAACCTTACATGGAACATGACACTATGCCACCCCCTTGTGGCCTTGGGGCTTTACCCATATAGTATATTAATCACAATATTCTACAACAAACAACACCTTATTCTATTCATTTCTGTCCTTTCTATTGGACTGTTGTCTTCCCCAATCAAATACTGAACTCTAATTGGTTCAGTTGCAACAATACCTTGACAAAGTGTCCAATTTTATGACACTGGTACATATGGAACACTGAAACCATTGGTCATTTTATGGTGGAGAACACAATGAATGTTGGCAAACAAGGGCTTGTTCTTTAATACCATTGTTTGGGTAAATTCAGTGGTTCCTTTGGAAAATTACATGTTATTATTAAACATTACTAGGAGGGTACAATTGGAATTAAGTCTCACTGCTTCATGAGACTGCTGTAAGTATAAACACAAGAGAGCATCAGCCACATTTGATTTTGTCTCTGGCTTTTATTCAATCAGCATGAGGTATATTTGGATTAGTTTAATCTATTTGAATTGGTGCTGCAACAGTGTTGAGCAACTTGTGTTATTGCTGGTATGTTCAAAGCTACAGATAGATGTTAGCCTTGCCAATGTACTTTACCTAGTCCTATGCAAGAGCACTACAGACTACAATAGAATAGAACTTTGAATATAATTATGTTTCTTGATACTGGAGTACAATCTAGCCAGCGGCTGCAATCTATCCAGGTGTAACTATGAGCTTGTTTTTTTTCCTTTCAGGTGTCTATATCAATATATACTTCAAAAATCCTTGTTCTTGTCCTTCCAGAAAGTTCTCAGTGGCTACTTTTGCAATAGGTCTATCTTTGCTGGCTACGCCCATCCTGATTGGCTGTCCTTGTCACATGATATACTACTGGCCTTAGAAGGCATCCATGGCACTTCAGCTACAGCCTACGCTCTTCTTGAGCTAGCCTACTGTTATTTATTGATTGGCTGTATCTTACACGCCTATTATTGCGCTGGAAAACTACGCCGTATTTAGTTGATGCTTAGAAATTGTCCCTGTTCCGCCCTCCTACATTGGAAGGTAGAATTCTGGTATTTCATTTGCAGGGCTTAATCAGTGATCCTTTTTTGGTTGGCAAACCTTCTGCTTATTAATGCAATGAGTTGAATTAGTGATTATACACCATATAATAGCAGACTCAATCCATTAGTGACTCAGAGGATTATCTGCTGTGTAATACTGACCCAAATCAATAAGGAACCCAATTATACGCTGTGTAATACTGATCCAAACTTGGTATTTCTTAGCCATTTGTGTATCACTTGTTTGATATGAACATATACGTTCATCAGGCTGTGTGGGGCTGAGTTGATACAACATTCAGTAGGGTAGAATAGGCAATATACAATTTATGATTTAGTGATTACACGCTGTGTAATCAGTGATATTCACTATATTGGCTAACGTTTATACAGCGTATAGTAGTTACATCAATTATAATAAAGCAAGCAATATACAGCGTATAATCACATCACATTGGGATGATAATCAGTGATAATACGGCGTATAATTGTTACATCTATCATAATAAACTAACAATTACACAGTGTATAATAACTACACTTGATTAAGTGATAACCAAATGATAATACAGCGTATAATTGTTACATCTATTAAAATAAACTAGCCATTACACAGTGTATAACTGCCATATCTATTAATATAATGATGACCAGTGATAATACGGCGTGTAACTGATTAAGATCTGCGTGCAAAAATTAACCTGATCATTTGTGGTCAATCAGCCTAATCTCACAAACAGGTTAACTTGTATCTTAAGATATATAAGGGACTTGTGGTCTGTTAGGCAGGTGAGCTTCTTCTGGAAGTCTAGATGGCACCATCATTTGATGAGATAGTGTACCATGGCCAATATTTTCTTGTCATGTATGGAATAGCAACATTCTCAACCTGTAAGCTTGTGGGATTTTTAGACCACAAGCAGGTACTTGCTTTCTTCTGATCATATCCTGAGTACTCCTCTAATTGCCATGTATAAAACATCAGTATTCAGTTAGTAGTCTCTATCCCACATGAAATATTGAAGGAGGGGTGCCTTGACGAGCTTTTGCTTTATTTGTCTAAATTTGTAATTTTGTAGCAATGTTTAATCAGAATTGGCGTTCTTGCCTGTGATCTGAAAGAGGGGGAGGTGAAAACTCTAAATTTGGGAGTGGAATAATGATAAATACACAATCATCTAAAGAGAGGTGTAGAATTCAGACCAGTCTCTAAAGGGTGGTATGTTGTTAATGGTCTTGAATTCTTTTGGGGTCTGGTCTCATCTCTTTGGTGCTGATAATGTGGCCTAAGAAAGATATAACTTTTTGTTAGAACATGAGTTTAGATGGATTGGCTAACAATTTATTATTCTTGATATTTATTAATACTTTTTATAAGTCAACATTGTGCTAGGCTTTAGATAGACTGTAAACAATAATATAATCTAAGTAAACAAGTGTGTACCAGCCAATGTGTTTGAAAAAAACTTCATTTATGTATGTGACAAAAGTGAAAGGGGATTTGACCATCCCAAAGTTGAGCACCACAAACCCAAAAGATCCATTATTGGTCCCAAATGCAGTTTTAAGGCTATATTCTTCATTGACCCTGATTTGGTTGCACCTGGCATTCTGGTCTATCTTAGGGAAATACTTTGCTTCCCCAGTGTGTCAATGAATTTATCAATCAGTGGTAGGAGGTAAAAATTCTTAACAGTGACTTTTTTTAGCACTTGATAGTCCATCATTAGTCTGAGGGAGATGTCCTTTTTGTCACAAAGAAGACTACAACAACATAAAATATTTGTGATGGCCTGTCAGCCCCTTGCCCAGGCCTTTGCTAAGCGTTTGTGAAGTGCATCATTCTCATTGGGGATAAGTTTGGGCAACAGCGCCCAAGTCAACACTGAAAATGTTGACAGTGGCCATGTCAACACTTTTAATGTCAACACTATAGTAAAGTGACAACCCAGTTTTACTAAATATTGTTTCCTGGATGTTGACACTTTTTTAATTAACAAAACACTTTACCCTGAACATTTATAATATTAAAAATTATTTTAAAATACATTATTATACTAAAATGACCCCAGAAAGTTCAAAACTGCAATAAAAAACCATAAGTAATAAGAATAAGGAGATATAAGCAACTATTTTTCAGTTTACTATGTAAATTACACTCTTTATTATAAAATTATTTTTTAATACCATAAAAATTAAAATTCCAATGAACCAAAAATAAAGATATTTAATATATTATAATAACTACAAAATATAAAAAAATTATTTATTTAATTTATTATACTTTACATAAGCACAACTGAAAATATCTCATGCCTTAAAGATAAATTAACAAAATATAAGATATTTCTTACAAAACCACATTGAAACTGTATCTTAAACTTACCATTTATACTTAAAAAGATTAGTAATATCCAAAAAAATTAAAAAATTAAAAGTTTAAAAGTAAAAAATATATAAGCAAAGCAAAGTTTATTTAGCTAATTAAAGCCACCAGCAAGAGCAATGGTGACATCTTCAAGGTACTTCTTAATCTCCACCACCTTATACTTTTTCTTGACCACCTTTTTCACGTCCTCCTGGTAGTCTTGATCCTTGGACTTTTGCTTCTTGGGGGCCACCTAGTTGGCCAGGTCACAGAACTTGGAGACAGCCTGGGCCTGCTCCTCCTGTAGCTTAGAAAAGAACTTGTTATATTTGGGGTTGGTCCCAAACTTCACCTTCAGGTGCTTATGCCACACTTCCAGGCTGGAGGTGGTCTTCATCTCCCCCTTGAGGCAGGCGCCTTGACAGTTCCAAGGGGCAGTGGCCCCGCTCTTACCTCTCCGGGCAGTCACCTTCTTGCCCACCTATTGGCGCTTGAAGTAATCCAAGTAACCTTTGAAGATGATGGAGTGCTTCTTGATGTAAGCATCCTCCAGGAGGGCCTCAAAGCCAAGACCAGTATGCTCTGGGTGCACAAAAGCCAAGGAAGCAAACTGAGTCAGGGCAAAGCAGCACTTCCCCTTACCATTATTGAGATACTTGTCAAAAAGGTCCTTCTCACTCTTGAGATTCTTGACAAGGGCCTGCCTAAAATGAGAGAAGCAGCCCTGGACTTCTCCATTAAAGATGGACTCAAAGGCTCTGAACTGAGCCTGCTCAAAGTCCATTATGATAACCTTTGGCCCAAGTGAGTGCACATGAGCTAGCTGCTCAGCAGCTAGGGTTGACTCATCCTTCTCAAGGCAGGAGGGATTTGCCCTTGTGGCGTGAGTGGGAGGGGGGAGCTGATTGGTGAGAAGAGAGCTCAAAGCATCCCGTACAATCTTGAAGGCTCTGGTGTAGACTTCAATATTTGGCACCAGGAAGGAGAAGGAACACAAGGGGGATGACCTGGTAATTAAACTGCCCATGCAGGACCCAAAGCTGCTTGAATAGGGAGGGGCAAGTAGCAAATGTGCCGTCACACAGCCAGGTGGTAGCAGTGTTCAGCTGCTCCAGGTTTTGGGTTGTGGCATAGGCTACAATCCTATCCTCCACTTCCTGCCCATTGTCATGGAGCAGGAACATCTCATCATCCTCCATTTTCTTGAGGGCATCTGTGAGGATAAGGTCCTTGATGCTGGTGGCACTCTTGGCCAGGGGATTGGAGGCTTGACATCTATCACTTACAAACTTGACCAACTGATTGTGAGTTAGAACTGTTGTAACTGTGCTGTTTTAGCAGAGTTACACAGGGAAAAATATTTAGAAGATAGATAATAATCTTTATTATGAGATAGTGATTATATAGCTATTGTGAATCACTGGATAGCAGGAACATGATTTGTGAACACACGGCTAGATGGAAGAGGGGGTGGCTTGATCCTGCTAATGAGTCAAGCGCCAAATTGAGGTATCCACCGTGAAGGATCATTGTCTGTTCATGTTGATGGATTTGGTAATTTGAGTTGACTTCCTAGTCTGGCTTCAAGTGACCAGGTAATTGGATTGCGGGTCACAAACCCGCTTGGTTGGAACCTTGCTGGCGGGTTGAGCCTGCGGTTTCAACAGAACCCTCTTCAAGTTGGTTGGGTAGAGGTACTTGCAAGCAGCACAGCCAGCTGGGTGGCAGAAAGATCTTTGGATGTGGGCATCACCTGCACCAGATACCACTTGAGAAGGCGGGCTATGTTGGTGTTGGGAATGATGCAGGTATGCTTGCCCTTGATGGTTTGGGCCAGGTTCCAGCGCTAAGTGTTGAGCCGCACTGGACAGGAGCGGTCCTTGCAGGTGTAATGGCGGCTCTTGAAGCCCCAGTTGGCATTGTTGCAGCTGAAGATATACCCATTGGCCACCATGACCGGCCCACCCTTTATGCTCATGATTGGGAAGTATTTGGGCAAGGAAGAGGGAACCTTGAATTTGCCGTCAACATTGCAGATGTTGTGGGCCAACAGAGGGTCCCAGGGGCCAGCAGGAGCATGGCGGAAGCCAGGGAAGTAATCAGGGCAAGGCTTTGAATCATCCCCAGATGAGCTTGAAGGGGGAGTTTGGCAGGGGGAAGCAGAAGGGGGCTTATTGTGGTGCTCCTCATGTGCAGGAGACTTATCTTTGGGTGGGGTCTTTTTGCCTTGCTGCTTCTTCTTGGTTGGCTTCTTGTCAGAAGCCAAGTTCTAGAAACTGTGCTCTGTAAGAGAGCCATCAGTTTCCTCTCCCCCAGTGGAGTGAGCAGGGCTCTTCTCAGGAGGAGGGCTCAGGGGAGGGCTTTAGGGATGGTTTGGGGGTGGCCTTCTTTGATGAGACAGGCTTCTTTTTGGTAAGTTTGATTGGCTTTGAAAAACATTTGGTTCCTTTGGGATGTTTGGAAGTGTTCTTGTCCTAAAATAATAAGTAAAATGGTTTAAAATAAAGTAATTTATGTAAAAAACAAACAAACAAAACAACTTAAAAAGCATAATATATAAAAATTAAAACCTTAGATGGTTTTTCTTGGCATTTAAAAGTTAAAAAATACTTGTATAGGCTTTAATTTATTATAGTTTTAAATTAAAAATTAAAAGTAAAGAAAAATACTCAAAAGTATTATATTTAAGTATAGATTTTATTTTAAAAATTAAAAAATATGAAAGAGGAAAGTTAAAAATACAACATATCAAAAAATGAGAAGTTTTTATTATGTAAAGCATAAAGATTTATATGTGAGAACTGAAAAGCGTCAACATTATGAGTGACAATTAGTAAAAAAGCTGAATTCTCACTGTCAATTACAAAAATTGTAGACATTATTTTTGACGACATTGTCACTGTCAACATTTTTTTGAAAATTTACTATGTTTTTTCATAGTACGCTTAATTAAATTTAAGCGGGCTAGCAAAAATTAACCGTTTTCTGTGTGCTTTTGTTCAATATAAAAATTAAAAAACATATAAAAATAAGTAAAAAAAGTATCAAGGCTCTTTATTTCTTTATTAAAAATTATATTTTGGGGGTGGTAATATGATATTTTACCATTGCACTTATATGAAGCTGTTAAGAAGTTGTATTCAAGTATTGAAAAGGGTAAAGTGTTGATAACGTCACTTACAACATTCTTTATATGAGGTGGCATATTAATCTAGGCTTAATTGCACCACTCTAATTTGCTTAACTCCACCCCAAGGGATAATCATGAGCAAATAAACAACATTTACAAGTGTCAACATTATTTTTAATAATAAATTTTATAGTAACTTACATAGTAACTCACACTTAAATTATTGGATCACCGCTAGCCACCAATCCATTTAATATATTAAAGCCATAATAAGTGCCACATAAATATTTATAACATAAACATTTCAACAATCAAATATATGTGCACTGTCTTTTTCAATATAATAATTCAATAAAAACAATATTTTTAAATGTGCATGTATTTTTTTTACTGTAGATGCTTCAGTTTTGTTATTAAAAATAAGTTTGGCTTAAAAAGTGTTGACATTGACACTTTTACGTTGTGAAAACAAATAAAAATAAACTAATTTTTATTAGTAAAAGTAAAGGAAAAATCTGGTTAAATTGAGTTTTTTTATTAAGCTTAATATTAAATTGTGTTGAGATGGCCACAATTTTGTTGTGTTTTCTGGGTTCACACTCCTAAACGCTTTAAAAAAAAGAATTAAGCTAGCACAACTAGCAAAATATAGGAGATTTAGAGTTTTGAGTTGACAGTGGCCATGTCAACAAAGTGTCAACATGACCACTGTTGACATTATTATTGTCAACATGGGAGCTGTTGCTAAGTTTGTATATAAAGTGTGTCTTTGGAAGGCTGCCTTTTATCTGGATCAGTGCTTAATGTTTCTTCAAAGATGAAATCCTGGGAGGATCTTCTTGAAGACCTTGGGGTATTGTGTAACCATGAGGTGTTAATTGTCTTTCCCTGTATCCTGGTTTCCTCTGTATGAAAGAGTATTCCTTGTAGCTGAAGTTTTCCCAGTTGATCTTGCCAAGGTTATCATGTTCTTTTTGGTTTTCAGTGATTCTTACAAATATATGATCACTAAGTAGTTTTTATGGGGAGCTAGGAGAAATGTGGTGGTGGAAGCCCCCACATTCTACTGTGTGGGTTGATGTTGGAATTTTGACCAAGCAATGATGCCAATTATGACAGAGCTCATAAATAAGGATTATAGCAGCCCAACACCAAAAAATTAGTAATATAAAATGTATGCATATTAGACCAGCAGCAGTCTGCTGACTTGTAACACAAATCAACTAATGATAAGCGCCGTTGTAGCGCTTAGTTATACATGATTTGCTGCCGCGCCAACTATTAATTATTCTAGGTGCTGCAGTTCTATCTTACTATTGATCCAGGCATCAAAGCACTGTCTTAATTATACATTGAGCACCGCCACACCAGCCAAAAATTATTTCAGGCCCACAGTACCACCTTGCAATTATTTTAGGCTCCACCCTACTTTTACATCATGCACCAAGGTGCTGTATTTGATTCCCCTATAATATTGGATTCCAATATTAATTTTATTTTTAAGCATTAAGCCTGAAGTATGTTCAGGATAGAAGAAAGTGATACTGAATTGTATTAAACCCCACACCAGAAAGGAACACCTGTGCTGGGGGAAGATAAATATATTCTATTGGTTGGCATGTGATAAGCACAAAACCTAGATTACTGATTACCCAAAGATGGACGTGCTAGAATATCCTAGAAGACATTGCTAGCAGCCCAGGGATTAACCTTTGAGAAGGTATTATTAGAATTAATTAATTACAATAAATTATCTTTTAATCTGCAAGTACAGTAGTTTTCAAACCTGTTGAGATAAACATATATTATTCAGTTTAAAAGGCATGAACTTAGTCTAAAAACAAAATCAAAGTGGATCCAGATCTATTGTAATTTAATATAAATTCCTTGATTTTTGATTTTGCTTTTAGACTGAGTTCATGCGTTATAAACTGAATAATAAATTTATCTCAACAGCTTTAAAAACCACTTTACTTCTGTGTGATCAGGAGCCATCCTTTGACAATAAACTTGGTTCCATTGATCCTAGCTCTTTTGATACAATAATAATCCTATCCTCACACATAACGGTATTCAAGAAAATGTCCTGTGCCCTACAATATTAAATAATTGTAGTGTTGTAATGCAAAAAGCACAACAGCTGAGGACACCTAATCCATATGGGGATTGTTCTTCTTTAATCAACCCAGGCCCAAGCTTAGATTGCAGTGTGTGAAGCTTAAAACTGGGGCCCTGATGGTACTTTTTAAAACAGCGGGGTTGAACCCTCAAAAGGTTCCACACAAGAGACCTGTACTACTCATCTGACTTCTCTATAACCTGAATTCAAATGAAGAAGTCAACTCAAATTTCCAAACAAAGCAACAGGATCCAGTAACAGTCCCTAGTCAGGGGACACCTCAATTTGGCGCTTGGCTCTTTTGCAACCAAGTTTCCAGACTTGCCTGCTAACATATCTTACAATACACAGGGGGCTCTTGATGAGTCACCCCTTGACGTATCTAACAATATGAACCTTTCTGGTGGCAATATTGAATTGCAGGCACTTTCTCCTAATTAGAAGCACTGCCAATTTAGCCTGTTGATCCCCGCACAAGTTATTCCTTGGCTTCAAACCTTACATGGAACTTTCCACTATGCCACCCCCTTGTGGCCTTGTGACTTTCCCCATATGGTATATCAATCACCATATTCTACAATAAACAATACCTTATTCTATTCATTCTTGTCCTTTCTATTGGACTGTTGTCTTCCCCAACTCAAATACTGAATCCTCATTGGTTCAGTTGCAACAGTGGTAGCAGCGGTAGGTTCACAGCCTACCTAAAACAAAAATTCCCCTAAGAAAGTACAGAGTATGGGCTTTATGGCTACTCCCCATCAAAAGACTTTCCTGCCAATCCCTGAGGTGGACATCCCCAATGTGTATGTTATTTACCAAGACCAGCTATTCCTTACAAGTGTGTATAATTGGCTCTGCCTTGGACAGTGTGATGCCAGCGTCACCCCTCCCCAGTCAGACCTTTCACAATGCATGCTCAATCTTCAGCTGGAATCTTTTGCGGGTGGAGTCAAAGGAGCCAACATTTTCAGTTGGTTTCAATCCACCAAAACCTGCCTTTGTATCTGCCAGGTTCCCAAACCCATGTGGGTTTCCACTGCGTCTGGGCGCCTCACAGGGCTTGGCACTGTGTGGTTTACCAACTGGGCCAGTCAGGAAATCAAAGTCATCTGGGCGGCATTCTGGGACGCCGCGAGGTCCTGCTACAGCAAAACCTTCTTGCCTATTGTGGTGGGAACCCCTCTTCTAGCAATTAAACAGACTGGATCCGTTCCTGAGTACCTTGCTGCCTGGAAACAAGCCCTTGCTGCCGCCCCTGAAGCTGTAACCAACGGAAACACCATGCTTCTGACCCTGATAATCAATGGGCTCAAACCCCATATCTGTAAGTGGGTCCCATAGGTTGTTGCACCTCCATTGATGAATGTTACAAGGAAATTGTGGAGGCCAACAACCAGGCTTTGATGGGCTTCCTCCATACCAGTGACGCTCTGCCTCAACCTTGTCCAACACCTGGCAGTGGCCACAACCAAGTGGGCCGCTGCCAGCCCTGCCCGCAGGAAAATGAAATAAATGCCCCCATAAGGGGGAACTTCAGCTAGCACAAATCAAGGAGCAGGGAAAATCCTGGTTGTTGTAGCTACAAGAGGTTCTATAACCCCACTTGACCCTTCCTCTCAATACCTGCTTGCAAAGAATCCCTGCAACTACAGTATCCACAAAGTTGAAACCCTTGACGTCTTCCAGATTCATAGTGACAACCCTGTGCTTCAAGCAAGCCACTCTTCTAATAAATTAAACCTCTTAGCCTATCCCTTCTGCTTTTATGGGAATTCCCACAAACTATTGGTAGATACTGGGGACAACCACACTATGGTGGACCAGGCGTTTGCTGACTCTCAACAACCGGACCAAGTGCCTAGCAGGTTCAAGGCAGTATGAGTAGCTGACTCCTGTAGAGTGGCAATTACCCATGAGACATTACCCTTCTCTGTGAGAATGGGGAACATCCAGGTTAAGCTCTCTGGGCCAATCATGGCAGGGCTCAGCCACAACATAATTGCTGTCCTTGACTGGCTTTAGCACAATTGTCCCTACATTGACTGGGATACATCTGTCATCACCCTCAATAGAAATGGGGTGGGCTTCCAGGTCTATCCTGTTGATATAAGCAAGCTACTCCACAACAATGTGTTTGTTATAATAACAGAGAAAGGCTTGTACAACTTTAAGGGAGGAAACTATACTTCAACCAATGTTCAGTCAAAGTTATCCGCGCTGAACCATCTGTGGCCCTCCCTTGACCACTTCAACTCCACCAGCACTTGCCACACTCCTTGAGGAGTACAAGGACGTCTTCAGCAAAACACTGGACTAACTACCTCCTCCTCAAGAGATCCAGCATGCTGTACAGCTCCAAGGGTTGCTCCCCAAAGCACGTCCCTTATATTGTCTTACACCAAAAGAAGATGAGACCCTCTGCCAGCACCTTGTGGACGCGCTTCACAAGGACTTCATTTGCCGCTTGCTCTCTCCATATGGGGCAGCTATCTTCTTTGTAGCCAAGAAGGACAGGTCCCTTTGTCTGGTCACAGATTACCGCGCCTTAAATGAGGTAACTGTTAAGAAAAAGTATCCCCTCCCATTGATTGACAACCTGTTTGACACACTTGCAGGTGCAAAGGTCTTTAGCAAGATTGATATCACTGCAGGGTACAACCAGGTCTGCATTGCATCAGGGGATGAAGCAAAAACTGCCTTCTGCACACGCTAAAGGACATTTGAGTTCCTGGTCATGAACTTTGGAATGACCAATGCTCCTTCTACCTTTGCCATGTTAATGAAAAAAGCATTTGAGAAATTTATTGGAAAGTGTGTTGTTGTGTACCTTGACAACATTATTGTCTTCAGTCAAGATCAAACCACACACCTCCAACATCTCTGTGCTGTCCTCAACACCCTTCAGAAAAATCAGCTAAAAGCTAAACCCTCCAAATGCAAGTTCCTCAAGTTGGAGCTCTTCTGTTCCTTGGGCACACTATCTCTGCCCAAGGGATAAAGCCTCACCCCTGCCAAAATCAAGCCAATCACCAGCATGCCGCCCCCCACCAATGTGGGCCAGGTGCGTACATTCTTAGGCATGATTGCCTATGTGAAAAAGTTCATTCCCAATTGCAGGGAGAACTAATTGCACCTCTCACTGAGCTCTTAAATACTAAACAGCTCTTCCATTGGACCCCTGCCAGAGACCAAGCCTTTGAGACGTTGAAGCAAAGACTTACAACTGTGCCTGTATTGCAATTCCTCAATTGGAACTGCCAGTACAAACTTGAGACTGATGTCTCTGACAGAGCCATAGGGGTAGTGTTACAGGTAGAGACTGAAAAGGGCATCTTCCTCCTTGTGAAATACAAATCCAGGGAGCTCACTGACTTGGAACAACGTTACCCAATACATGACAAAGAATTAGTGGCAATTGTAGACTGCATCAAGGAGTGGTGCTGTTACTTGGAGGGGTTTTGTTCCCATCCTGTGTCCTGACAGACCACAAGTTTCTCCAATACTTCAACACACTGTCTCACTTGTCACGCCACCAGGAAGACCAGGTCAAACACTTGTCTCCCTACCAATTGTGCATTGAATACAAGTTTGGGAAAGAGCTTATCACGGCAGACACACTCTCTAGGCTCTAGGTAGCATCCATCACAGGAGACAATGGTTTAGGTCCAGACTAGCCAATGCTTAACCTACATCCTGAAGCAACCCGTTACAAAAGTCTTAATTTGATAACCATCTCCAAGCTGAAGGACAACAAAAGTCAGTTCACTACTGAGCTGGCAACGTCTGCCGCCGGGCAGATACAGGTGAAAAGACGCCTTATATTCCCACCACACAACAAGGCAACACCATACTATACTACCATCACACCTTGGGTCATATCAGAGAACATAACCTATTTGAGATCATGAAACATAAAGTTTGGTGGCAGTGTATGCATCAAGACATCTTGGATCTTCTCAAGACATGTGTGTTGTGTGAAAAAAACACATCTAAACCTGAACCTCCAAGTATTTACTACCCACCAAGGCCATGGAACCCTTTGAGTAGTGGGCCCACAACATTTTTAGACCTCTCCCTAAAGAAAGACTTGGGAAGAAATACACCATCACAGCCATTGACTACTTCACCTGTTGGCCAGTACCATGGGCAACCATTAATCACACCATCACCATCATCACCCACTTCATTGGCAAGGAAATTGTGGCCTGTTTTGGGAAACCCAAACACCTCATTACAGATGGTGGCCCTGAGCTCAATGAGCATGTCATGAAGGCGTACTGCGCCAAGAATGCCCTTGAGCAAATAGTCACAACCCCATACCATCCACAAGCCAATGGATGTGTGGAGAAATTAAATGATTCACTAATCCAGCTGATTGCAAACTCTCACAGGAACATCCTAATGCCACGTGGACTGAACACTTGCCCACTGCCCTACTCATCTTGCAAGAGAGAGTCAACAGGGGCATTGGGTTTAGCCCCAGCACCCTGGCCTTTGGGACGCCTAATAGCTTGACAGGGTAAAACAAGGGAAATTCCAA
>QTSX02001043.1:0-59388 GCA_014839935.2 Entomophthora muscae | reverse complement strand
TAGCAAAATTTTGTTTTTTGTTTGACAGTTCATTTTTTATTTGAAATTTTTAAATTAGTTGAATCTTGAATCTCGCGCAACTTGGATTTTGTTCAAATCTGAAATCATTTTGCTTAAATTTGAGGTATTTTTGGTTGTTGCCATAGTTTTTAAAACTACTGTAAGGGGCACCTGGAAGACAAAAACTTGTGGGCGGTGGGGCAAGCAGGCTAGAAGAATTATAGTTAAACTAGAAGATTACTACTTTAAATTCATAACCTAATGGTATAAATGCAGGATTGTCAAATCATTGGACCAAATTTTGAATCACATTTGCGGGCAACTCAGCTAAGTGAAAAATAAAAAAATTAATAAAATTAACCATTTGATTTGGCTTTTTTGATCTATTTAAATTTTCAAATATCAAATTCCTACTGCAGATAACTTAACTAACTAAAGACAAAACACATCAAACAAATGCAGGATACAAAAATCAAAAATATGGGATTCTAATGTATAATTTGGTATTTTCTGTAAGTTTAAAAAATCATGAACAGCATGAAATTGTAGGATTTTCAAATCCAAGAACCAAATTTCAAATCAAAAATGAGACAACTCTGAATTAAATATACAGTAGTTTTAAAGGCTATGTCAACAAGCAAAAATACTTCAGCTTTAAACTAAATGAAATCAGATTTAAGCAAACCCTAAGTCAGGTGAGATCCAGGAATCAAATAATCTAAGTATTTTTTATGAACTGGCAAAATGTCAAAAAATAAATAAAATATCACTAACACATAATACAAAAGTATGTCAAACATCAAACAGCGTAGTTCAAACCACAAAAAAATGAACTGGCACATCAAGTGAAATGGATGAATGTTGTTTCAGAATATATTATAATCAAATCAGGATTCATATGAGCCATCAACAGAAGGACTACAATAAAACAAAATAGAGTAACCTAGAAGCAGGATTTCAAAAACATGAAACAAAATTAAAGTCACACAAGATATGTAGCATATTATCACAGCCCATACCAGAGTCCAGCTGGACTCTCACAGGGGAGGCAGGCTGGGCTTGGAAGGCCATGTACACAATAGGCGCAATTCTGACCAGGTAGTTGACTGCAGTGGATAGGGGACACCAACTCCCAGTATGGGACACAACCTGGTTGGACAGCCCCATTACTGTGATATAAACAAACCCCAACTTACCAAAATCCTGAGCAGGAGGCGCATTAGGTGGAGGTGGAGGAGTAGGAATCTCCTTCATGCTGGGCGGTACAGTGTCAGGGATTCTTTCCCTGACTACCTGAATATTATTTACAACTTGGGCAAAAACATAGTCTCAAACCAACACAACAACAAATATTTTGAATAAACCCAATCAACAACACAAAACAACATAATTGACAATCATATTGGGGTTTGAAACCCCTTCTGGAACAAGATTCAAACTCAGGATGCTAAGGACAAATGTATTGTTAGTCTAGAGTCCTCTCAAACTGTTGATTTAACTTTTTATTATCATTTGATTAATTGGTTTTTGCTTTCAAAACGCCTTTAAAATTCAAAAGTGTTAATAATAAGGTTGTATACGTCACTTACCGCTCTGTGTATGATTGGTTGCTTGGAGCTTTCTAGACAATTGGTGACCCGCTCTACCTGGCTTTAGGCCAAGCTCCGTACTCTAGGATATTAGATCTTCTGCTTATACACTGCTTAATCAGCCTGATCATTGTGAAGTCTTTTTGGTGCCTCTGCCTACACCAAATCAGTTTGAGAACTATTAAGCAAATATTTAAGATGCACTTAAACAGGTACTAAAAATGATTGACTCAGGTAGAATGATCTTCATTTCCCAAACTCCTCTCAAAGATTCAGCCTTGTTTTTAAAGCTATATAAGTTCCAAACTTTCCTTCATTCTAAATGTTCCAACAATAAAGAATATTCCACTTCTTGCTACTCCTCTATTTTCTGATAAAACACATTTTTGAAGCCACGAGAGAAATTCCATTCCTATCCTGGTTTCTAGCTTACTTCTTGCCAGTGGTGTTGGCCTTGGAAAATCCAACTCCTACAACCACCTGGTACAACTCCTCACCAGATGACGTCCACCAGAAGGAATCCCTTGCCCATGGATGGTTCAAATATCATTCCAGACATTGGGGACGGAAATTCACCTATGGCTGTTTGTTTACTACACCACCTACTGAACCTACTCTGGTTAGAACTTACGCCTCCTTTTACCTCTTGACATATTTGGTGGGCTACTATCTACTTGGACGTTTCAGTTCTATGTTTGGAAGATTTGCTTACCTAGGACACCTTGGACATCTTGCAATGGTCACAGTTCCTATTGGCTTGGTAATAGCAGGTCTGAATGTAGGGGCTTTGGCCCATCAGCTAGGGAGTTTATTCCCTGCCAAGTGGGTCCCTAACATACAGTCACTCTTGGGTGGCCAGAAGGGAGATCCAGGTGGTGGGGATGGTAGAACTCCAAGTCAAGAACTCTAGACAGTTTGACCAAAGTGATGGGAGCTGAACCAGGTAGGAATGAATAGGTGTGTTTATAGTGTGTAGTAGTGTGGGGTTCCTGGTCACCAGTCCCCATAGTGTGTCCTGGGTTGTAGCCAGGGACCGGCTTGGAGGAGTTGACATTCTCCAACAGGGGTGAAGGGTTGGTGAGAAGTTTATACTTGGCTTGCATAAGGGCAAACTCCTCCAGTACCTTCCCAATCACCAAGCAAGCGTCTCCACTGTATACCTGGACTTCAGCAGGCGCCAGCCCTTCTGTAGGCTGATACCAATCCTGTAATAGTCTTGCAAACTCTTCTTCAATGAACTCTCTTCCTCTATTCAACATCTCCAAATGTCTTGTCACCTTCTCCCACTCCTCCTGGGCAGATTTACTGGAGGCAAACTTCCTGCACCCTAGACAATAGGATTCCTCATCCCCTGGGCTAGGATAGAAAATATGGGGTAATTGACTCATGAGACTTAAATACTCTTTTCACACGGGAAATTCAGATAAGGGTTGTAATAGTTGCTTTATTCTCTGTCAGAAGGAAGATCCCCTTAGAAACCTTCTGAGATATTGCCTTGGGGTAGGTAATAAGAAAGGGTTTGTGCCAATACTTGGAGTCCTTTAACAATATCTTGGACTCCTTGTACTTGGTCTTTGACTCCTGCTCCTTGATCTTGGGCTCCTGCACCTTAGTTGTGGGCCCCGTTGTCTTAATCTTAATATTCTGCAGTCTGACCCAGCTTTGGATTTCTATCCTTGGTCTTCTGCTCCTTCTGTATCTTTGGTGGCCTTTGTAATCCACTTGATCCAGTCCCTGAAGAGTCGCAAATAGCTCTCCCTTTTATAGCCCCTTGTTTCAGACCAAAAACCTCTCTTAGAACTCTGGTTCTTTAAAGCTTAAACTATTCTGTTTTTCTTCTTCTATAATATATTAAACTTTTAAACTTACTTTAGCCAATGAAAGCCCTGAATTTTCCACTTCTGCTCCCCATTTTTTAGGCTTTAACTCTCAAGTTAAAGCCCTTAAAAAACTGATTAAGTAGACTCCGGGTTGCAGCCAATCAAACGCCTTGCTTCAACGGTTTTGCCAAAACAGTTTCCCTGGATGACCCATCCCTGACCCTAGTCCAAACTTGAAGCTGTCTTGCTCCGGGTAAACAACTGCTCTGTGTTTTGAACAATTTTGCGGTAATTCCTGTTATGTTTCCCCAGCAAATCTTGAGCACTTCCACATATGTTTTACTTAGGCGATTTTTGACCCTTCAATTTTTCAACGTTTCTCCGTGTTTCTCTGTGTTCCTTTCAACGTTTTGTACCTTTGAACCTGCCTGTTGCTTGTCCTTTTGCTTTCCTAGTTGTTTTTGGCAAAATTTGCTCTTTTGTCCTCACAGTTTCTTTGTTCTCCTTCCAGCTCCTTTTCTGATTCATTTTCTCTTTAATCTTTTTCCTAAAAAACATATAGTTCAAACAAACTACAAGTTATTTTTTCTTCTCTTTCTTTTTCCTTATATGATTTTCAATTATTTTTTAATCATAATCAGGCAGTATTTGATTATTCTTTTAACTGCTTCTTTATATCCAAATTTCTTCTCAAAAGAACTAAACCAGCTCTTCCAGCCTCTGTATTCAGTCCAGCTAGGTCATCCTCTCAGCTCTTCAGTTTTTCAGCACCAACTTCTGGTCCTTTGGCCATCCTAAACCATGATCTGCTAGTCCTTCATCATGTCTTCTTGTCCTTCTGCTTATCCTTAATCAGTTCCTCACCCAATCCTTACTAGGAACCTCATTTTTCCTCTAACACACTGAACCATCTTGGTTCATTCCATTCAATATGAATTAACAGTTCATCAACTAGCCTTCACTGTGACCAAACAGTCCCCCTTGCTAGTTTTCTCTGCTAATTCTGTGAACCACCTTGGTTCTTTATCTCAGCCCCCATTACCAGAACTCGTAGACCCAGGCATGAATCTACATTGAACTGGCGTTTGACTGGGCCCTTGCAAGTGGCAATCCACTTAGGCCATTCAACCATAAATCTATGTCTATGAGTTGTCTTTACTCATCCAGGTGATGAAGTCTGGGCTTTCAGTTGCAGAGTAATCAGCTCTACTTTCCAGAAGCCTGATCACACCAAGTTCTGCAGCTTGCTTCCCCAAGCAAGCCACCTTGGTGACACCTCTGAGCATGCCTATACCCTCCAATGCTCACTTTGGGTTTTCCCAAAGCTCCTATAGGGGCATAAACGAGGACACCCTGCCAGTCTGTTAGGCAGGGTGCTTGCTCACAGACCTCCCGCAAGCATATTAGGGTACATTGAGCCCTCAGAGCTCTTCCCTTCCCTGGCAGCCCACGTTACCTGCCAGGGGTCCAAACCTACTCCCCCCAGACAGACAAAGTTCCCTGCTTGCTATTTCAGTCTTCACCCTCTCACAGCCACGGTTTCCTGATAGGTGAAGCACTATAGCCTAAAGCAGCCAACATCTTCTGATGAGTGGAGGCAACAACTGCCTCTGGTAGTCCTTTGTTACCTACCAGCCAGGCCTTAATTACCCTAGTAGACCATGTTACCTACTAGGCTTCCCTTACTTACCCTAGTAGACCATGTTACCAACTAGGGTTACCTCACTTCTCCTAGTAGACCAAGCTACCTACTAGGCTTACCTCACTTACCCCTAGTAGCCCTATGTTACCTACTAGTTTACAACGTCACTAGCTAACCACACATTGTCATTCTTTAGCATATTGTCTTTATTTGAAGCCAAATCAACCCTTGCCTGCAAAACCACACACATGTGGATCACCACAAGTAGATTCACAAATAGATGCAAACAGAAAATTATATTAGAGCAAAATAGATAATTCCTGCAAAAAAATAATGGGTCCTGGGCATATAAGTTGTTTATTTCAAGATTTCAACAGTGAGGAGGGCCTTTCCTCCTCACTACTTATACTTACTGGTGAAGATGCAGCCTTTTGTGCCACTAGGGATCTGGTAGTAAAATTTTCAGTCAAACTGGCAATTTTGCCTGGTAATTGCGTACTAGAGCGTAGGGATGGATTATTATTGGTCAGCATAACAGGAACCTTTCTTGAGCTGTAGCATGCTGAGGTGTCACAGCTATTTATAGAACCCGCAAGCAATCAAGCGCCCAATCACGCAATCAAACAATTGCGCTCCCAGTATATTATTTCCCAATAATTAAGAGGGCCAAATTCATTAATAGAATTAAAGCCAGGGATTTGAGGCTTGTGTGCCTCTCAAATACTGAGCCATTTGTTAATTGAAAAGGGGGTTTTCTTGCTCTGGGAGACAATTGGTAAAGATTTCCAGGCTGAGGGTTGTTTGGCCTCTAAGAAGGCCAGCTGGTTTTCCAGGTCATTCTGGGCCCTAACATCATCCCCTACCATAATTGAGCTTGCAGATCACAACTCTTTATTCTGAGACTTGTATTCCTTCAGCAGAGTAGCAGCATTCTCCAGGTTGTATCCTGGTTCCCAAGTATTCTCTTTGTTGGGATATCCTTTCCATTTGTCCAGGAACCAGGTTTTTGGTATCAGAGTTTATGTCACAGGATAGCTTCAACCTTGTGTTCCATGAAGCTTCCTACTTTGATGGGAGGGGGAGCTGTTCTCACCATCTGGTGCAGGAGAGAAGGTCATTTCTTTTTTTAATAACAGGGATTGGTGGAATATGTCATGAATCTTCCATCCAGGGGGCAGTTCTAGATGATAAGCTACAGTACCAATGCGTAGTAAGACCTTGTAAGGACCTGTTTGTTGGGGGCTTAAGCTAGCGCAAGGGGCGGTGGTGTTGATGCTCTTTGCGCTGAGGTACACAAGGTCTCCTACTTTGATTGTGGGACCAGGGCTTCATTTCTTGTTGGCAAAGTCCTTGTATACTTGTACTGCTCTTCTCAGGTTCTGGGCACATTCTTCTTGGCACATGTGGATGTTGCTGACCCAATCACGTTCATCTGGGTTGTTGGCTTCCTCTGTGGGAGGGGCGTCCCATGGGCAACAGCGCCCATGTTGACACTAAAAATGTCAACAGTGGCCATGTCAACACTTTTTTAATTAATAAAACCCTTTACCCTGAACATTTTTAATATATAAAATTATTTTAAATTACATTATTATACTAAAATGACCCCAGAGAGTTTAAAAACACAATAAAAAATATTATAAGTAATAATAATAAGGAGATATAAGCAATTATTTTTCAACTTACTATGTAATTTACACTCTTTATTATAAAATTATTTTTTATTCCCATAAAAATTAAAATTCCAATGAACCAAAAATAAAGATATTTTATATATCATAATAACTACAAAATATAAGAAAATTCTATATTTAATTTATTATACTTTTTATAAGCATAACTGAAAATATCTCATACCTTAAAGATAAATTAACAAAATATAAGATATTTCTTATTAAACCAAACTGAAACTAAACATAAAGTTTACCATTTATACCTAAAAAGATTAGTACTATCCAAAAAAGATTAAAAAATTAAAAGTTTAAAAGTAAAAAATATATAGGCAAAGCAAAGCAAAGTTTATTTGGCTAATTAAAGCCACAAGCAAGAGCAGTGGCGACATCTTCAAGGTACTTCTTTATCTCTGCCACCTTGTACTTCTTCTTCACTACCTTCTGCACGTCCTCCTGGTAGTCTTGCTCCTTGGACTTCCTCTTCTTAGGGGCACCCGGTTGGCCAGGTTGCAGAACTTGGAGACAGTCCGGGCCTGCTCCTCTTGTAGCTTGGAGAAGAACTTGTTGAACTTGGGGGTTGGTCCCAAACTTCACCTTCAGGTGCTTATGCCAAACCTCAAGGCTAGAGGTGGTCTTCATCTCCCCCTTGAGGCAGGCGCCTTGACAGTTCCAAGGGGCAGTGGCCCCGCTCTTACCTCTCTGGGCAGTCACCTTCTTGCCCACCCATTGCCGCTCAAAGTACTCCAGGTAGCCTTCAAAGATGGTGGAGTGCTTCTTGATATAAGCATCCTCTAGGAGGGCCTCAAAGCCAAGCTCAGTATGCTCCAGGCGCACAAAGTCAAGACAGCAAACTGGGTCAGGGCAAAGCGGCACTTCCCCTTACCATTGTTAAGATACTTGTTGAAAAGGTCCTTCTCACTCTTGAGATTCTTGACAAGGGCCTGCCTAAAATGGAAGAAGCAGCCCTGGACTTCTCCATCAAAGGTGGCCTGGAAGGCTCTGAACTGAGCCTGCTCAAAGTCTATTATGACAACCTTTGGCCCAAGTGAGCGCGCATGAGCTAGCTGCTCAGCGGCTAAGGTTGCCTCATCCTTCTCAGAGGAGGAGGGATTTGCCCTTGTGGTGTGGGTGGGAGGGGGGAGCTGGTTGACAGGAAGGGAGCTCAAAGCATCCCAGATGATCTTAAAGGCTCTGGCATAGACCTCTGTCTTGGCACCAGGAAGGAGAAAGAACACAAGAGGGATAACCTGGTCATTGAACTGCCCATGCAGGACCCAAAGTCGCTTAAAGAGAGGGGGGCAAGTAGCAAATGTGCTGTTGCACAGCCAGGTGGTAGCAGTGTTCAGTTGCTCCAGGTTTTGGGTTGTGGCGTAGGCTACAATCCTATCCTCTACTTCCTGCCCATTGTCATAGAGTAGGAACATCTCACCATCCTCTGTCTTCTTGAGGGCATCTGTGAGGATAAGGTCCTTGATGCTGGTGGCACTCTTGGCCAGGGGATTGGAGGCTTGACGCCTATCACTCACAAACTTGACCAACTGGGTGTGAGTAGGGACCCTCTTGAGGTTGGTAGGGGACAGGTACTTGCAAGCAAGCACAGCCAGCTGTGTGGCAGAAAGGGCTTTGGAGGTGGGCATAATCTGCACCAGATACCACTTCAGGAGGCGGGAGATGGTAGTGTTGGGCATGATGCAGGTATGCTTGCCCTTTATGGTTTGGACCAGGTCCCAGCACTCAGTGTTGAGCCTCACTGGGCAGGAGCTGTCCTTGCAGGTATAATGGCGGCTCTTAAAGCCCCAGTTGGCATTTTTGCAGCTGAAGATATACCCATTGGCCACCATGGCCAACCCACCTTTAATACTCATGATAGGAAAAACTTGGGTAGGGTGGAAGGAACCTTGAACTTGCCATCAACGTTGCAGATGTTGTGGGCCACAAGAGGGTCCCAAGGGCCAGCAGGAGCATGGCGGAAGCCAGGGAAGTAATTAGGGCGGGGCTTTGAATCATCCCCAGATGAGCTTGAAGAGGGAGAGTTTGGCGGGGGTGGGGAAGCAGAAGGAGGCTTGTTGTGGTGCTCCTCATGTGCAGGAGACTTATCTTTGGGAGGGGTCTTTTTGCTTTGCCGCTTCTTCTTGGTTGGCTCTTTGTCAGAAGCCAAGTTGTAGAAACTGTGCTCTGTAAGAGAGTCATCAGTTTCCTCTCCCCCAGTGGAGTGAGCAGGGCTCTTCTCAGGAGAGGGCTCAGGGGAGGGATTGGGGGATGGTTTGGGGTGGCCTTCATTGACAAGACAGGCTTCTTTTTGGTGGCTTTGGTGGGCTTGGAGGGACACTTGGTACCCTTTGGATGTTTGGAAGTGTTCTTGTCCTAAAATAATAAGTAAAATGGTTTAAAATAAAGCAATGTATGTAAAAAACAAACAAAACAACTTAAAAAGCATAACATATAAAAAATAAATCTTAGATGGCTTTTCCTGGCATTTAAAAGTTAAAAATTATTTGTATATTTTTTATTTTATTAAAGTTTTAAATAAAAAATTAAAAGGTAAGATATTTATGTGAAACTATTATATTTAGATATAGATTTTATTTTAAAAATTAGAAAATATGAAAGAGCAAAGTCAAAAATACAACATATCAAAAATTAAGAAATTTTTATTATATAAAACATAAAGTTTTTATGTGAGAACTGAAAAGCGTTGACATTATGAGTGACAATTAGTAAAAAAAAGATGAATTCTCACTGTTGATTACAAAAATTGTAGACATTATTTTTGACGACATTGTCACTGTCAACATTTTTTTAAAAGTTACTATGAAAAAACATAGTATGCTTAATTAAATTTATGCGGGCTAGCAAAAAATTAACTGTTTTCTGTGTTTTTTGTTCACATAAAATTTTTTTAAAAAAAATGTAAAAATAAGTTAAAAAAGTATCATGGCTCTTTATTTCTTTATTAAAAATTATATTTTGGAGGTGGTAATATGATATTTTCCCATTGCGCTTATATGAAGTTGTTAAGAAGTTGTATTCAAGTATTGAAAAGGGTAAAGTGTCAACAACGTCACTTACAACATTCTTTATATGAGGTGACATATTAATCTAGGATTAATCATGCCACTCTAATTTGCTTAACTCCACCCCAGGGGATGATCACAAGCAAATAAACAACATTTACAAGTGTCGACATTATTTTTAATAATAAATTCTATAGTAACTTACATAGTAAGTCACGCTTAAATTATTGGATCCCTGTTAGCCACTGATCCACTTAATATATCAAAGCTGGAATAAGTGCCACATATATATTTATAACATGAACATTCCAACAATCAAATATATGCGCACTGTTTTGTTTCAATATAATAATTCAATAAAAAAATTTTAAATGCGCATTTATTTTTTTACTGTAGATGCTTCAGTTTTGTTATTAAAAATAAGTTCAGCTTAAAAAGTGTTGACATTGACACTTTTACGTTGTGAAAACAAATAAAAAATAAACTAATTTTTATTAGTAAAAGTAAAGGAAAAATCAGGTTAAATCAAGTTTTTTATTAAGCTTAATATTAAATTGTGTCAAGATGGCCACAATTTTGTCGTGTTTTCTGGGTTTGCACCCCTGAACGCTTTAAAAAAAGAATTAAGCTAGCGCAACTAGCAAAAAACATAAGAGATTTAGAGTTTTGAGTCAACAGTGGCCATGTCAACAAAGTGTCAACATGGGCGCTGTTGCCGTCCCATGTGGGGTTGAATCTGTAGTTGGCTTTGAAATGAGACATTTCTGTATAACTGTGGTCTTGATTATTATATGCAAATTGCGCCATGGGTAAGTGTTTGGTCCAGTTGTCTTGTTCTGCGTTAACGTAGCATCAGAGGTAATTTTTGAGGACCTGGTTTACTCTCTTGGTCTTCTTGTTGCTCTGAGGATGATATGCAGTAGACAACAATCTTTTTATTCCCAAGTCCTTTAGGATTTGAGCCCAAAACTTGGAGGTAAATTGAGGGCCTCTGTCTGAGACCACTTCTTGTGGGAGCCTGTGGTTCATGAATACTTGGTTCCTGAATAGAGTAGCTGTTTTCTTTGCAGTTACTTTGATTGTTGTTGGTATGAAGTAACCCATTTTGGTGAAACAGTTGACAATTTCAAAGATGGCATTGAATAACTTTGAATTAGGCAGTTCCACAATGTAGTCAATAGATACTGACTTTCAAGGGCCTTCTTCAATCTGGAGGGGTTGTAGTAACCCTTCTGGCTTTCCTTGCTTAGGCTTGGTACGTCCACATGTCTCACAACCGCTGAGGTATCCTTCAATCTATGGCTTCATCCTAGGCCACATGTAGGCTCTATGGATTCTTTTGAGAGTCTTTGTACGCCCAGGGTGTCCTGGCATGGGGGAGGTGTGGTATTCCTTCAGTATCTCTAAGTGCAGTAGGCCTTCTGGTATGTATGTGCATCCATGTAGTTGTAGGGTGTTTCCATGTAAGGAGTAACCTGTTTGGTAGTATCACCTGTTGATATCTTTCTTTAAGTCTTCTATGATAGAGAATCAGTGCTGGTCTAAGGTCTGAGCTAGTTGGATTTCTTCTCTTCTACTGGCTAGTCCCAGGAATAAGAGCATTGGCTCAATCATGTTTGGAGACAGCAAGGATTTAGTGTTGTTTCCCCAATCTCTTTGGCGCTATAAAAAAGGTCTGCTCTTTGGCTTAGGGTGTCGGGTACAATGATGATCTTGCCAGGTTTGTAGTTGATTGATAAGCCGTAATCTGCTAGGAATAGGGCCCATCTAGCTTGGCGCTGGTTTAGTTGTTGTGGTTTGAATAAGTATGCCAGGTTCTTGTGATTGGTCATGATTCTCACTGGGTGGTTGGCATCACACAAGTATCTTCTCCAATGTTTCAAGGACTGGATTATAGCAAGCATCTCTTTATTGGAGATGGGGTATTTCAACTCAGGTGGAGTGAACTTCCTTGAGTAGTAAACTACAGGGTGCAGCTTACTATAATTCCCCTCCTGAAGCAACACCTCCCCAATGCAAAGCTGGAGTCATCTGTCTCCACAATGAAGGGTTTATTGTAAACTGGCATTGCCAAGACAGGGGAGGAAACAAAGGCATTCTTTAGCAACTCAAAGGCGGATCTGGCAGCGTCATCCCACACAAAGGGGTGTTTCTTGGAGGTAAGGCAGGGCAAGGGCAAGCAGATTGAAGAAAAATTTTGGACAAATTCCCAGCAGAAGTTTGCCAAGCCCAGGAAACTTCTGACCTCCTTGCAGTTTGATGAGGAGCAACTTATGGGGAAGCTTCAAATATAGAATTAAGAAGAATAGAATTATATTTTATTGGATAATACTTTAGACTTATATAGCTTGCACTGTGGCGGGGATCTAATTTGGATCAAAGATAAGGGTGGTCATTTTCAGAATGGGTTGAAGTCACTGGATACTTGAACAAGTCATGTGATATTGGTCTTTTGCCTTTCTTGGTATGTAGAATGATATATTGAATTGGCACCAAACCAGGCAATGACTGGATATTAAGTGTGTCAGAAGTAGCCAGAATACCTGTACATCCAGCTCCTCAACACCCCCTTAAGGGGTTACTCTGGTGCATCAGGAGGGGGCTTTGTTTTAACAGCTGTTGCCTGATGTTCTTGGAGTTGTTTGCTAGTTGGTACCAGTCTGGTTGAGTGTTCTCCTTTGCTAAGGCGGTGGCAGGATCTGTGGTACTTCTTGGTGATGGGCTCTTTGGCACCCTGGAACTTAACCAGGTAGGTGTTCCTGTCTGGTTGGTATTTGATGACTCTTTCTGGTCCTCTGTGTACTGAGTCCAACTTCTTCCTGTTCCCTGCTAGGAACCAGACAAGGGAGTTGATTGATAGTGGTTCCTCTGCAGAGGTTACCTTTTGTGCTTTGAGTCTTTTGGTTTCTGCTATTTTAGCTTTGAGGTGTATGTGTTGTAGAGCTGGTGCTTGTTCTACTGTGGAAGGTTTTCCCGGGGGGGTCTTCACATACAGTTAGTTATTGCAGGTAACTATCTCTGGTTTGTATCTGTAAGTTAGCTCAAATGGTGAGTAGCCTGTCCCTTGGTTGGTATGTACCCAAGATACTAATAATGCATGTTTCACATATAGTGGCCATGTGTCTTTGGATTTGCCATCCATTATTTTCTTGAGGGTTCTAATGAGGCTACTGTTTAGGTGTTCAACTCTGCCGTTGGTCTGTGGCCTGTAGGGCAAGGTTGTAGAGTGTTTGATGTTTTTGGATTTTAATTTTTTGTTTACTATGTGACCTGATAGCTCTGTGACTTCATCTGTTATGATGTAGTCAGGAGTTACGTAGTTGGCTATTATTGCCTTGTTGATAAAGCAATTTATTGTTTCTGCTTTGTGGTTCTGTATTGCCCAGAAGATGGTCCAGTGTGTAGCAAAGTCAATGGCTACAATTAGAAAGTGTTGCTTATTTTTTTGCTTCCGGGAAGGGTCCAACCATGTCCAGCCCCCAAACCTTAAATGGTTCTGGGTCTGGTACTGGGTTCACTGTTGGCTGGGGAGCTTTGGTGCTGGTGTATTTTTCACACACTGTGCACTTATTCAGAACATCAACTATATTCTGTTTGAGGTTGGGCCACCATACTATCTCTTTCAGTGTAAGGTATAGGTTGTTAGCCTTTGTATGTCCTAGTAGACGGTGATGTCTTAATATGGTATCAACTCTTTGTGTGAGTTGGATGTAGGGAACATGTTTGCCATTAATGATTTGGTATACTGTGCCATTTGATATATGGAAATGTTTTTCATTCCTTACTAATATATCATGGGTTAGTTAGTGTGTGGAGGGGTCTTTCCCTTTTGTCTTGTACTCAGTGTTGTATAGGTTGGTCCAGGTGGTCAGGATAATCCTCTCTTGGCTGACATAGCCTAGAGAGAGCATCAGCTGTGACTAGCTCTGCCCCTATTTTATACTGTATGTCCAAATTGAGCTGTTCCAGCAGAGACATCCATTTGGCTTGTTGCCGTGCAAGTGCATTCTGAGTTTTGAAATAGATTAAGGATTTAAGGTCAGTTAGTACTCAGACGTTTAAATGCCTTCTAGGTAACATCTCCATTTCTTGCATGTGTGGTATATTGCTAGAAATTCCTTATTGTGTATTGGGTATCTCTGCTCAGTATTGGTTAGTTTTCTACTTTTATAGCATACTGGCAGGAAGTCTTGCTACCCTGGCTGGCGGATGCGTAGGACTGCGCAAATGGCGGTGTCACTGGCATCTGACTTGAGCTTGTAGCACCTGTTATTGTTAGGGTATTACAGGTTTGGCGCTTTGATCAGAGCTTGTTTTAATAGTTGAAAATTCTTGTTGCATTCTGGTGTCCAGATGAATTTCTTTTTGACATTACCCTTGGTTAAGTCATTGATTGGTGCAGTTAGTTTTCCGCAGTCTTTGATATATTTCCTTAGGTAAGCTACCATTCTGAGAAAGAATCTAACTTGTTTAACGGAGGTGGGGTGTTGCATGTTATTTATGGCTTTTATTTTGTCTGGATCTTCTTTGATGCCACCGTCAGAGACAATGTGGCCCAAGAACAAGAGTTCCTTTTCCATAAATTGGCACTTACTAGGCTTTGCATAAAGTTTGTGCTTTGCAAGTTAATTGAGTGTCTTGCAGACATGAGTGAGGTGTTCCTCTTTGGTTTTTGAGAATCTGATGATATTTTCAAGGTAGCATAATGTATTTGAGAGACCATTTAGTGCTTGGTTTATCATGATGGCAAACGTTGCAAGAGTGTTGGTCATCCCAAAGTTCATTACCCTACATTCAAAAGATCCAAATTGTGTACAAAACACAGTCTTTGTATATCTTTTTCTTTTACTTCAACTTGGTTATAACCTGATGTGAGATCAATTTTGGAGAAAAATTTGGCTCTGGAGAGCCTTGCAAATAGATCCTCTATGAGTGTAAGGGGATATTCATTCTTTATTGTGCTTGCATTTAGCACTCTGTAGTCAGTTACTAGGCAAAGAGAGCCTTCCTTTTCCTTACAAAGAATACTGCTGCCCCCCACAGGGATTCAGACGGCAAATGAATAATTTGGCTAGGTTGTCCTCAATATGGGTCTTGAGGGTTTGGGTCTACATGGGGAGTTTGTAAAGGGGTGCAGGTTTGGGCATGGCCTTTTATAGGTCAATGCCGTGTTTGACCTCCCGTTCAGGGGGTAACTGTGTGAGCTCTTCCTTAAATACATGAGTGTATTTTTTATGAGTGCTGCAAGTTCTGGGCTTTGGATCTTGGTTGTTTGTATGTTATTGAATTTGGTGTACCTCATTATGTGGAGGGTACTTTCTTTGGTTAGACGTTCTGAGCCATCCTGATTTATGACTTGGAAAAATACTGTGTCTCTTAGGATGAGATTGTTAGGTCCTTTGAGGATGTTGAAGTTGACTCCATTGTGTTTGTTGGTCATGGTTTTTGTTTTCCAACATACTCTGGGGTTCACTTGGGTGAACCAGTTCATGCCTGCTACAATGTTGTAGTTTATGGTGTTCATGACAAGTCCTTTGATGGACGTTTGAATGCCTTGGAGGTAAATTTTGAAGGGTGTTATTTTGCCTTCAAGAAGAACCTTTTATTTGTCTGCCATTCTGACATATTTGAAGTTGGACTTGACAACTGGTATCTTGTATTTGGTTATAAATGGTTTGCTAACCATGGTGTGTTTTTGCACCAGAGTCAAATAAAATTTTATGTGTATGAGGTTTATAAGTGCATGGGTAGACAAGAAGTTGTGAGCAATCTTTAATTTTTATGTTCATAAAAATGGAGGATTGCAGGACATGTGGGATGCGAGCAGCAATTATTGTGCCTTGGTACAATTTCTTGTTGGCTTGGGGGGAGACAGGGGCACTTAGGCCTGTTCCCCCTTCTCTTTTCCCTGTTCCTCTGTTTTGAGACCTTTGAGCTCTGAGAATGTGGTGTCAGATTCATAGCGGGTTGCTGTTTCAGCATTGTTCACTCTGGCAGTGTCCTCTTTCTTGGGACAGAAGCAGTTTGCGCTCTGGCTACAATTGCCATTATTACAATTGGAGTTGCTGTTGTTATGGTTGGTGTTTTGGCGCTTTTTGCCATTATAATTGTCTCTGCTATTGTGTTTGAGGAGCAGTTGCTGTTGCGTGCAGCATATTCCATGTTTGCGTGCTTGGCTTCTGCAATGAGCGCAGGCATAGAGGTGTTGGCCTCTGGTCAGATGAGGGCAGCAACTGAGGGTTTTATTTTATTGATGAATGATGCTCTAGGGTGTAAATTGTCAGCTTGTGCTGGTTTTTGAATTTTGCGGCATATTTCCTCAAATTCATTGGCGTAAGCTGTGATAGTGGTCTTCTGAGGAAGATTGCTGAGCTGTATTGTAATATCTTGGAGGGATTTGGTGACACAGAAATTGTGGGTGATACTTGCTTTGAACTCTTCCCAGTTATCAAGCTGTTCCTCAGTTTGTGAGCCAACCCAAGTGGCAAACCAGCTAGCTGCGGCCTTGTACAGGCGCTTGTTGGCTTCCTGGACTCATTTTTTGTGGGGAATGCAGCTGGCGCGGAGTTTAGCGGCTGAGTTTTCTAGCCAGTTGATGACGGTTTCTTTGTTTTATCAAAGAACTTGTCAATGATAATGTACTTGGTGTTGGTAACTTTGCCTGTGATAGGTGGTTGTGTGTTTTTTAGGGTGGGAGAGAGCAACTGTATTGAATTATTTTGGTACATGCTTTGGGCATGACCAGTCCTTCTAATAAAGTGCATCCACTAGGCATATCTTTGTCAATATTGTGGGCGCAGAAGTATGTCTTCCAGGTATCCTGGGATGTGGCCTGGTTGAGTACGTGAGTAAAGGTGGGTGGGTTCTTTTCAGTTATTCTTTCTTTCATGGGCATGGTCAAAAAACCATAGCTGCTACCAGTGATGAGGAGCAACTTGTGGGGAAGCTTCAAATATGGAATTAAGAAGAAGAGAAGTATATTTTATTAGATAAAACTTTAGACTTATATAGCTTGTGCTGTGGCAGTGTTGCAACCAAGTTTCCAGACTTGCCTACTAATGTATCTTACAATACACAGGGGGCGCTTAATGAGCTGCCCCTTGACGTGCTTAACGTTATGGATTAATCTGATGGCAATATCAAATGGTGGGTACTTCATCCTAATTAGGAGCGCTGCCAATTTGACTTGCTGATCCCTGCACAAGTTATTCCTTGGCTTCAAACCTTACATGGAACTTCCTGCTATGCCACCCCCTTGTGGTCTTGTGGCTTTCCCCATATGGTATATTAATCACAATATCCTACAATGAACAATACCATATTTTATTATTCTGCCCTTTTCTATTGGACTGTTGTCTTCCCCAATTCATCATACTGGATCCACATTGGTCCAGTTGCAACAGTGGGGATCTAAGTTGGATCAAAGATAAGGGTGGTCATATGCAGAATGGGTTTGAGTCACAGGATACTTGGACAAGTCATGTGATATTAGTTTGTTTGCCTTTCTTGGTATGTAGAACAGTATATTAAATTGGCACCAAACCAGGCAATGACTGGATGTTAAGTGTGTTGGTGGTAGCCAGAATACCCGTACATACAGCTCCTCAATAGGTTCTTAGGTTCAGGTCATGACATCACAGCCTCTATTTTGTCAGTTGTCATAGCAAATCCTCCTTTCAGTGCATTTTACCCCAAGAACTCTACTTCTTCTTAAAAAACTCATGTTTCTGGAGTTTAACAAAGAGTCTGTGTTCCTTGAAGAGTTGTAGGACAGCTTGAAGGTGTTTGACATGTTCTTCAGGGGTGTGACTGTAGATGAGGATGTCATCAGAGTAGGCTACACAACACTGATCCTTGAGTCCTCCCAAGACCACATCTGCCATAGTTTTAAAGGTGCTGGGCGCGTTGCACAACCCAGATGGCATAACCAGGTATTTTTAGAGACCTTGTCTAGTCTTGAAGGTGTTCTTCCATTTGTCACCAGGCCTGATCTGGATCTGGTTAAAGGTATCCCTCAAATCAACCTTTGAGAAGACTTTGGCTCCTGAAATCTGGTATGAGAGATCTTCAGCATTGGGTACAGGGTATCTGTTTATTACAGTGATGCTGTTTAAGTCCTTGTAGTTGACACAAGGACGTAGGTTGCCGCCCTTCTTTTTAACAAACAGTAAAGGGATAAACAAGGGAATTTGAAGACGCGTATATATACCTTCTTCAACATCTTGTCCAAGTAAACTCTTAAGGTGGCTTGATACTTCATGTTACAACTGTAGACAGGTCCATGCTTAGGTTGAGTTTCTGGGAGGAGGTTAATGGTGTGGTTGAACTGAATGTGTTTAGGCAAGGCAGTGGCTTCTTCTTATGAGAAGACAGACTCCCAAGGCTTCAAAAATTTTGGGATCTCAGCTTTGAAAGATTCCATGGTAATTTTGTTTAGCTCAGGGGTCTGCTGAGGGTTCAAGCAGGGAACCTCTAAGGTTTGGCTCTCATGAGTGACATTCACCTGATGATTCTTATAGTACAAGTTCAATTGGTGGTCAACCCACCATTCAAACCCTATCACTACAGGTTTGGGAAGCTTCTCCATAACATGGAATCTGGTGGGAAGCTGCCTCTTGTTTAACTTCAAGGAGACAAACTCTTCACATTTTTGTGACAAGTCTGTTGTCTTGTTACCCAAGGTTACCAGTTGGGAGTTTCCCTGGATTGGCACACCAAGTTTCTCAGCTAGGCTATGTTCCATGTAGTTGAGGGTTGCCCCACTGTCTAGGAGAGCTACCGTGCTCACCTCATGGTCATTATAACATAAAGTAGTGTTGATGATAGGGTAAGATTGTGAAGCGTTGTTTATTGCTGAGATGGTTGCTCCTTGGGTTCCATTGGAGCAGCTAGTACAGTCCTTGGATAAGTGGCCACTCTGGTGGCAATAGAAGCATAGTCCACTTCTGACATGGCGTTGGTACTCTTCAGGGGTCATGTTGAAGCGGGGCCTACTTGTACCAGGGGTTTGATTGTTACAGGGTTGGCCAGCATGGTATCCTTATGATTGGCTGAAGTCCATGCCTCTGGCAATTGCCAGGAGCTTGTCTTTGGGTAGGTTGCATTGGTGGTGTCTCATTAGACTGGCATGGTGCGGGTTCAGACTGTTTCTGAAATGCAAACCTGATATATTGTCAGGAATCTTGGCTGCATCTGCCAGGCGTAAGAATCTTTGTATGTAGGTCTCCAGATTGTCACTTCCTTGGATCAGGCGGATAAGCCTCATGTAGGCTTAGGTCTTGGCCCCAGAAGGGGTGGTTGCAGAGTTCATTTTCACCAGAAATTGGTTGTAGGAGAGTGTGAGATCTGGGTCTACCTCTAGGCTGGTCAAGAAGGTTTTTCTAGTGTCATCCTTCAGTTGGATGGCCACCATCATAACCTTCTGAGCGTTGTCTCTGAAGCTCTTGGGGTGGGCACAGAACAGGGCCTTTATCATGATAATTCCTTTTCTGAAACCAACCAAGTCCATTTTTGACAGGTCAGGAAAGTTTGTAGGGGAAGCAGTATTTTGGTTTGAGGTGGAGATTGTCACAGTCTGGACCTGGTATGGCTTGGCAACAACTCCTTCTTAGCTTTTGTTTGTTTCTTGTTTCTTGGACATGTACTATCTTAGGTAGTAAGCTGAGGTCAAAAATAAAAGCATACAAGATGCCCCTATAATCAAAGAAGAATAAAGGCCCAGTGTTACTAATTTTGTTATGGTTGACATACTGTCATTGCTCATACCAGAGTCTGGCTGGACTTCCACAGGGGAGGCGGGCCGGGCCTGGAAGGCCATGTACACAATAGGCGCAATTCTGACCAGGTAGTTGACTGCAGTGGGTAGGGGACACCAACTCTCAGTATGGGGCACAGCCTGGTTGGCCAGCCCCAATACTGTGATATAGACAAACCCCAACTTACTGAAATCCTGAGCAGGAGGCGCATTAGGTGGAGGGGGAGTAGTAGGAATCTCCTTCATGCTGGGCGGTACAGTCACTCTTGGGTGGCCAGAAGGGAGATCCAGGTGGTGGGGATGGTAGAACTCCAAGTCAAGAATTCTAGACGGTTTGACCAAAGTGATGGGAGCTGAACCAGGTAGGAATGAATAGGTGTGTTTATAGTGTGTAGTAGATTCACAAATAGATGCAAAAAGAAAATTATATTAGAGCAAAATAGATAATTCCTGCAAGAAAATAATGGGTCCTGGGCATATAAGTTGTTTATTTCAAGATTTCAACAGTGAGGAGGGCTTTTCTTCCTCACTACTTATACTTACTGGTAAAGATGCAGCCTTTTGTGCCACTAGGGATCTGGTAGTAAAATTTTCAGTCAAACTGGCAATTTTGCCTGGGAATTGCGTACTAGAGCGTAGGGATGGATTATTATTGGTCAGCATAACAGGAACCTTTCTTGAGCTGTAGCATGCTGAGGTGCCACAGCTATTTATAAAACCCACAAGCAATCAAGCGCCCAATCACGCAATCAAATAATTGCACTCCCAATTTATCATTTCCTGATAATTAAGAGGGCCAAATTTATTAATAGAATTGAAGCCAGGGATTCAAGGCCCTTGTTCTCTTAAATCCTGGGCCATTTGTTAATTGAAAAGTGGGTTTTTTTGCTCTGGGAGACAATTGGTAAAGATTTCTGGGCTGTGGGTTGTTTGGCCTCTAAGAAGGCCAGCTGGTTGTCCAGGGCATTCTTGGCCCTGAAACATATGCACCCTAAAATAGAAAAAATAACAGTTTAACAGACAATTAACATCTAATTTAGTAAAAATGGCATTTTATTTATTTTCAGGGATTTTAATTTGTTTATAATGATTTCAAGAACTTTCATGGCTGGACTCATGATTACAATAAAAATAAAGTCAAATTTTTTAAACTTCTATTTTTTGTGATTTTTTCCTAAGTTTTATTTTACAATGGTTTTTACTAGCAACAGTTTTGACGGCGCCAATGAGCAGGCCAGCAGCAGCCAAGAAAGCTTCCATGGAGATGAGGCTCAGAAGGTGGAGGCCCACATTTACACTCATATCTTTGATGTGGGTAACAAGGAAGCCAACTTGTACTTGACCCCTGCCCCCTATGGTGTTGACTTGTTTGAGAGTCACTTAGCGTCTAGTTCTGCCCCCACCCCCTTTCACACCCCCGCACAAGCTGCCAACCAACCAGCCAATCAGAATGACAACCCTGATTTGGAACAACTTCCTGCCAACACCCAACTTTCTCCCCCTCTAGCCAATCAGGCTTCAGCTCTTGTGACCCAACACAACAAGCACCAAATGATTACTACCCAAATTCTCCAAGAAATTGTGGCACTCAACCTGTATGGTCTGTCCTGGGACCAAATTGCTGACCAATTGCAATTTACCTGAGCCACTATCATGTGGGAATTTAACAACCTGATGAAAAAGGGGAACCTGATTGAGGCAGCCAAGAAGCCAAAGAAGGCCCCAGAGTCCTATATCAACAAGGCATATCCAATTATGCTTGATCTCATGCAGCGGGACCCTAAGCTTCCCCTGAACCAGGTCCAGAAGCAACTTGCTTCCCATGGCATATGAGTTTCTGAGCGCATGGTGCAGCTCTGGATGCACAGGAAAGTGTCTTCAATAAGGGTTTTGACTAATTTCTACTGGGACTAATGAGATGGCAGAAAGGATTTCCCATACAATCATGTCATTAAATCCACTCTGGTCCAATGCCTGACAAGTTTATCCAATGACATTATGTTTGTCTTGTACTACAAGTTATCAATTGCATTTGACAATTTCAGTGAGCAAGGAAAAGCCGCCACCAAGAATGGAAGGAAGAAGGTCAAGAAGGGGACGTTCATTGGTGCATTTCTGGCTGTTTCAGCCAAGGTTTTTGTCTACTATTGGACAAACCCAGATTTCATCAATGGCTACTCATACAGCCACATCCTTGATGGATTACTTGACTCCTGGGATGGCTTGAATTCCAAGTACCGGGGTTTCTTGAGCCATCAGATGGAGGGTAGCTCCACCGCACTCAAGGCCATCCAGGGACGCGGGCACCAGGCCTCAGTCTACTCAGCTGGCCATGCAGATATTCATCTGGCCAATATTGTGTTCTTCAATATTGGAGACATAGTCCAGGAGTGCTGCCCACAGGCTTTCAACAATCTCTATCTTGGTGTCTTTGACCATGATTTTCTCTTTGGTCATCAAATGATGGCTGACTTGTTTGCCCAAATTGTCTTCCATATGAGCATGGGCAACCAATCACAGAAGGACAAACACCTCCCATCCTGCGCCACAGCCGTCTACCACCCAATCCAGCCAATGACAGACAAGGAATACAACAAGCAGTATATGATGGCTATCACAATAAATCTGATTGGTTCTACCCCTGACATCACTACCCCCCACCTGCCAGCCCTACCCACCCAATCCCAGACCCCCAGGCCAGCATAAGCTCTACACCTTCCTTCCTGCACTATTCTGCCTCATAGGTATCCCTCTTCCTGTCTCAAATAAACACCCTGTTGCCAAACATTTTCTATTTACATTATCTTTATATTGAATTTCAATTATTTATTTTCTCCTTGTCTAAAGTTGGTTTTATTATTTATGTTCAGCTTATTTCTATAAAATTGTATGTTTAATATGCTGTGTATCTAGATCCAGAACACAGTTATTTTTAGCTCTTTAAACAGCCCCATATGAAAAGAATTAACAACAATTTGGTGATCAGCCAAATTTAAATTAGAAAATTATATGTTTATTGTGTTTAGAGGAAGTTGCTGCTGATCTAAATTCAGAACCTTAATGATAAACTTTAAGCCAATCAGGAGCTGTGTGAGAAAGTGATTGTTGTGAAATAAAGGGTCATTACATAATTCTTTGATGCATGTGTGCTAATTAATCTGATTGGCTGAAAGCTTTGCCATTGTGCAACATTGTTGCTGTGGCAAGTTGTTGGTGGACTAGTGCCCAATCAGCTGCTGGGTTAGCACTAGTCCACCAACAACTTGCCACAGCAGCAATGACGCACAATGGCAAAACAACTAACCAATCAGATTAATTAGCACACATGCATCAAAGAATTATTGAATGTCCCTTTATGTCACAACAATCACTTTCTCACACAGCTCCTGATTGGCTTAAAGTTTATTATTAAGGTTTTTAATTTGGATCAGTAACAACTTTATCTAAACACAATTAACCTATAATTTACTAATTTAATTTTAGCTGATTGTCAAATTGTTGTTAACATTTTCACAAGAGGCTGTTTAAAGAGCTAAAACAATATAACAATTATGGAAGCAATGCAAAAAACAAAGCAAACAACACATATTGAGATTAACGTAAAAACATATACACAATGGGTAAAAATGGGATATTGTAGTAAATGGTAAAACAAACAGTGATAAACAAAGAGGCAATAATATAAGAATAACACAGGGTTTATTGGGGTGAAAGCTAGAAAACATATGTAAAGATTAGTAAAAAAGTGCAATGAGAGAACTTGAAAAGCTTCTTAAAGACCTTGACCATGCAATTGCTAAGATCAAAGAGATTGATTGCAAGTTCAAAGCAAATATGAAGTATGCTGTCTTGACTGGAGACAAAATTGAGAAGGTGTCAGCAAAGGCGCTCAGGGCTAAAATGCCTGACACCTTTGAAACAACAATTGAGTGCCTTCTGAACGTCCAGAAGACCGTTGTAGAAGGCCTGCAGTTTAAGGCCTACAATCTTTCTGCACCGTCCGTCTGGGTTGACAACCCAGAGATGTATATACATTTCAAACCCACCAAGAGGACCCATAAAGAGGACATTGAGTAACCAGCGCAACTGGCTGCGCCAAAGGTGACCAAACCTGTAGGCAAGGAAATTACAGAAGAAGGTAAAAAATATTTAGTAAAAATTCACAAAAGCTTACCTGTTTTTTTTAGAAATAATCCACAGTGTTGTTCAAGAATTCCTGGTCCTCTATGTTCCTGCTATGTTCTATGCCAACTACGCCAATAATGTGGCAAGGCAGCTGTTTCTGTCCCCCCCTGTCTTGCAGGAGCTGGAGGACTACATTCATGGGATTTTTCTGATGTTGCAGGATGCATTGGCTGAGCTTACACATGCTGAGGGGGCATCTGAGTGGGCAGTTACTGCCTACAAGGATGCCCCACTGGTCCACCTGAACCCGGTGGTTCTCAGTGGAGTTTACTGTGTAAACTCCATTGAGCTTGTTTGGGACGTCCTGGCAACACTCCCATTCAGAACATACCAGAGATGAGCTAGGATCATGCAGCTGCTTGCTTCTTCTTCCCAATAAAGACTCTCTCCTATCTACTGAAGAGTTAAGAGGCGCGGTATTGAAATTGGCTGTTGCAGATTCAAAAGCTGTAAAGAAAACAAAATCCACCTGTTGGGCTTTGGGCTGGCCTGGAGTGCTGACAAGACGGGGGTGCCTGCAGCCCTGGAGCTGACATTCTTGAAGACCAAACACAAGAAGAAAATTAATACCATGTTCAATAAGCTATGTGATTTTACTGAAGCCTTTGCTGGGAAAAGGCTTCATCTCATGGTTTACCTGGGGTTCCTGTTATAATTTGGGATGAGAGCCAATGTCAAGGACCTAGACAGAGTCCTCCTTGGGATCAACAAGGCCAGGCTCTCCCTGGATAGGAAGAAGGTGCTCCGGGCTACAACTCTGTTGACCATGTAATCCAGGACAACCAGGCCCTGGCTGGCATTTACAGGTTTGCAGCCCCTCCAGAAAAGCTACTGCTCCATTCCCACCTCGCTATCCTCCCTTTTATCAGCAGACAGGAGTATTTCAATAAAAAGGTATCCACCATATATGGTGAGGTGAAGAAGGTTGTGCGCCACCTCCATCACCAGGTTGGTGCACATTGCTAAACCCACTACAGGCAACCCCAGTAAATCATTTTCCAAAACAAAATTTTACTCCATTTTTAATTATTACTTTTTTATAATTAATTTAAAATAGCTGTTTTAGAATAGCAAACTATTACTAAACAAAAGAATCTTAGAGAAGGTCTTTGTAAATTCACTGCCCCTTTTGGCTTTGGACCACACCATTTTCCCTCAGTGTACCAAGAAATTGAACCAAATCCCAGTTAAACCTCTAAATTCTATGGCTGAATTGGCGCACATAATTGATGAATGTTTTGTGTTGACTTACCCTTCCCAAGATCCACTAACTACACCCAATTTCTCCTATCTAATGGTGGAAGGATTGACAATTAAGTTGGATTGTTATTTAGCCTTGTGTCATCCCCTTCTTTTAGATTATTAGGTCTAACTAATCATGTGGGAACACATATGTTGTCACAAATTCAAATTATTCAGTTCCTGTGCAGGAATACTGCTTAGTTGTTGGCCAATCAGGTCCCTTGGCAGAAATTACTCTAAAACTTCCCACCACCACCCTGACAATGGGTTGAAAGAATTCCCCCCTCCAGCCAACCAGAGGGTTTCACAACTTCTGGCAGCAACATTTGCTCTTTTTGATTTCCTTAAATTAGCAAACAGGCCCATTTGGGACCCTGCTTGTCTATTGTTACAAATAAAAAGTTGCAATTTTTCAAAATATTTTCATGCTGACAATCCTATCTCTTGGAGCCCTTCTGTTAAACTTTATTAGTAAAAAGTTGAATTTTATTATCTTTGTCTTCCCCCTTTGGTTCCTTCTGGCCTGCCTTCTGTTTCCTAGACTTTACATTAGCAGTATAGCCTATCTCTTATCTATCTGCCCTTTTCCTTGCTGTTGAAACCTATTTTAAGTTAGATCAAGTTATAAATTCTTAATTTTATTGAAATCTTTGTGTTTTTGCTTTGTTTTTGTCTTAAAAGCATATATATTCAGTTTTAAAGGCCTTCCAGACTTTGAACAAGCCCTCTCCCATTATTCTGCTGTTCCATGTCCCAAATTTTCTTGTGGTGCCCCTGGTGCAACTATTTGTTTAGAAAAAGAGGCCAGTATTTGACACTCTCAGAATCAAAATTTGGTGGCAAATCTAACCATGCTGGTCCCACTATTCAAGTTTGTGACTTTTACCCTGGCTCCAGTTCTGCTCCTAATATGGTCTACCTCACTAAAGCTGTGGAGCTGTGTCTTCTCCTCTTCATTATTGTCTTGAGAGGATCCTTCCCGCCTTTGGACTCTCTTAGATGATCTCCCTGGCTAAGCAAATAATTTGCTGTCTACAGAAAGCAATCTGGCCGCGCCTTGATGTGTGACAATATGGAGTTTACCTTGCCCGCTGACCCTTCCATGGGCTCCCAGCCCAAGGAGATCCCACTGCCCCACAACCAAGTAGTAGAAGAAGCATCTCCCCACCCTGATATGCCTGTGTTCCCAGAAGTTGGCCCCAATTGCACTTCTTGGCTAACTGCAGGCATGCTCTTGATGGGGCTGAACACCTACCTACCCCAACTATCTCCCACCTCATTCCTTTGGACACCTGTTTGTGCATCCATCCTATCTTTGAACTGGATGGCATCCTGGTGGGTACTTCCCCCAGGATAGGAGCCAAGCTTAGTTAGTTTATCTCCCCTCTCTCACAGTCTTTATACAGGAATAATAATATTTATTAATAAAAATCACATATAACTTGAGCACCTTATATTTACCTTTTTAATTTAATTTTTATATTTATTTGACAGAGGTGACATTTTTGTGTAATCATCATATTGTGGTATTAATATTTGGGATTTTCACCACAAAATACAATAGAATAAATTAATTTGCAATAAAAAAATTAAATCTCTGCATCAATGGTACTGCTGTATGGGATTGCGGGCTAGGAAATATCTAAATATAAAAGGATAATCTATAAATTTTAAAAAATAAACAAAAAGTATGTAAAATAATTGGAACTTGTAAGCCCTTTAGTTGATTGTCTGTCTGGTAAGGCACACAGAGATAAAAAATCAGTGTGGCCATAAAACTTGGCCACAGTCTCTGCTGGAAGGGTGTGGATCCCGGCCTGCAGCAAATCAAAGAGGTCCTTGGTCCCAGTTAGTGTCCCCCACTTGACAAATTGCTTGAGCCATAAAAAGACCTTCTTGATTGTATTGAGGAATGGTGAATAGCCAGGGAGAAATAATCGGTGCAAATTTGATGTCGCCAATTGTTGGGGGCCAACTGCAACGCTGGTGTCAATAGTTGGAAATGCCTCAAGAAAATCTGCCACCTTGTGGAGTCTGACATTATCCAGTACAATTATATTGGTGAATCCCTGGCTCATGCGCCTCATGTGCTCCTGGACCAATTAGAGGAATGATAGGAAGTTCCATCTGTTGTGGGATCCCATTATCATTTGATTGAGCTTAATCCCCTTTGGACCAAGGAGAGCCATCATCAAATAGGCTGTGGCGCCGGACTGCGGCACACCAAGCTACCCCATCATTGGATCCTTTGGAGGACATAGCCATAGGCATTTTGCATAGACAAGGCAAATGCTGATCTGTCTATGTAGTAGAATTGACCCTCTCCTTGGTTTTGAGGGCAGAGTACGCCTCAGTGTAGTTTTCTGGGTCATGATATTGTCAGGGCTGTTGCAATTGTAGGGTGAAACCCCAAATTTTTTCCAATATAACTGCAGACCCTTTGCCACATGATAATAAAAGAAAATGAAAGTCTCAATCCCAAAAGTGGACTTGACCATTGACTGTGTATTTTCTTTTTGAAGATGGCAGTCTTGACTAATCCACTGATAGATGGCCCATTTGTGCTCCTTGGTGAGCATGGTGAATACACGCAAGGATTTCTCCACAGCAAAAACTTGCCTGGTATTGATGCACCTATTGAAGGTTTTGCTGGTGTATTTGGGATCCATCCCAACAAGGGCTGTGACTATCTTGTAATTACCAAATTCCCACATCAGCTTGAGAAGTATGATGTGCTTGATGTCAGGAATAGCCTTCTAAGTGGCCTTAATGGGTGTAGTTGAATTTGGATCCACTGGCTCAGCAACAACGCAGGGCATGGGCACCTTGTTATAGAACACAGCAACCTTTTTTAGCACTTGCTGCCTATCTGCAGTTTGGAAAAACTTGGGCTCCTCAACGTCTTCTTGGTTGCTGTTGCTGACATAGGGCACATAGCTAGTGTCAAGCACATGCTTAACCTTCTCCATCATGACTGACAGGACCAACTCCTGGTAGTACACAGGGACAAACACAAAAAAAGTCAGCTCAACTTCCTTGTTTCTAACTTTCTTGATTGTGGTGACCTTGGTGGGCTTTTGGGTCAGCTTAAAAACCCTAGGGTTGATGCTCTGTACCCTTGCACATTGTGCTACTCAAACTGGTTGTGTCAGTGCAACTTCACTATGAATCTCTCCTCTCCTGTCTCCTTCATGAGTAGGCACTTATGTTGCACTAACTCTATTCTTAAACCTGCAGGGCAACTCCAACTGTGGCACACAATGGGAGCATTGTTACTCTGTTGTTGTGTTTGCTCCATTTTAAAATTTAATAAAATACTAAATGAAATTCCATTAAGTTACTCCCTGGTTTTAATCTTTGTTTTTTATCTGAATATAGTTATTTAATTAGAATTTATCCCACCCAACTACCCAATTACAGATTTTTTATTTTTTTATTAGTTGTTTTGGGTTTTAAATGCCCATTTTAGAATCACCAAAATAATTTCTTCCCATTTCCCCAGATTTTACACCATATTTAAACACCCAGTACAATGTTTTTAAAATTTATCTTTCATACAATGTGCCTTATTATTGATATCTTGGTATCAGTCTTGTTTGCAATATATTTCACACAACAACTGAGTGATTTTGTTTAAATTTTAGTTGTTATTTTGTTTTGTTTTTGATTTGAGCTTTGACTCACCATGTGTGAGTGTATTTTATCACCAATTTACATAGTAAACATATGTACACCAAAGGTCAACTCAAACAATTTTTTTGTGAATCCATGTATTTTGGTTTGTATTCTGAATATTTTTGTTTGAAGTGTGAGCATTTTGTTGCTGTGTTGACACATTTTGTCCATTAGCACCAAAAATCCCTGTTAACAGAGTGTATATTTTAGCTGATAGTTGGAATTTGCTTAAATCTGAGTTCATTTTTTAAAATCTGAAGTATTTTTTCTTGTTGCCATAGCTTTTAAAAATACTGTAAAGGAAACAATGTGAGAGGGTTTGTAGGTAAGAAAATCATCACCGAGTTTGAAAACACCAATCTTCTAATCACAGACAGAGGTACTGAACTTACTGCCATGTACACTAACATCTACTTTACTAAGAACAGTATCAAACACTCTGTAGCCAGTCCTTATTGCTCACAAGCTAATAGTAGGGTTGAGAGATTAAATGGCTCTCTGATAGAAATATTGAGTAAATTATTCACCAACAATCCTCACTTCTGGACTGATATTCTACCAACAGCTTTAATGGCATGCCAGCCCTGTGTGAATTTTAACAGGTTCAAAAGCTCATATGAACTTTTTTTAACACAAGCCAACTGTTGCTAGTACCACACTAAGGCCACACATACTCCTACCTAAGAAGGTACCCAGTAACAATGACCCTACAGTACAACAAGCCAGAAAAAGCCAGAAAACTAAAGAAAAAAAATAGTGGATAGAGAAGCAATATCACTCTAAGAGGGACTATAAAGTCACTCCCCCTGTTGACTTTAGACAGGGGCATTTCCCCCAAAGAACCAAAAAAATCTCCCCAGATTCCAGACAAGCCTCTAAATTCACTGGGAGACTTGGCGCACACAATTGACAAGAGATTTTTCTGGTGTATCCCTCTCAGGCTGGGCCCATTAACTCCCAGATTTTGTGTCCAACTTGGGAGGAAAATCTAATTAATGTGAACTATTTGTTGGCATGGTTTTTCCCCATTTAAAACAAATACACTCCAGCCAATCAGATTCCCCAAGTCAAAAGCTTCCTTCTCTCCTAAATCCCTGGATCTGAGCAGCCCTTCTTCATTCATACATCCCAGCCAATCAAACTCAGTTGAGGAAATTAATCAGAAACACTCCAGCCTCTCTGTGTCAAAGCTGTAAATTTTCTCTCCTGACCAATCAGGAGGTTCCCTTATTCTCAATGGCTCCAAGATTTTTAAACCCACCCCTTAAATTTCAGGCAGGTCCCCATGGGATCCCTGCTTGTCAATTTTTAAATAAATTTTTAAGGTTATATACTTTTAAGTGGTTGGCTTGAAAGTCTTTATTTATCCTAAAAATTATTAGTGGAAACTCTCCCGGTCTTTTCCTTACCTCCCAGTACTTTCTCTTTCATCAGGTTTCCCTCGGGTTTTCCCCTAGAAGTTAACACTAGCATTAATAACTTGTTCTTACTTTATTACTGTTTCAGAGCAGTTTTAAACTCTGTTCCCCCTTTATGCTTTCAAAAAGCAACTTTTAAGTTGATTTAAACTATATACATCTTATATTTAGTTATCTTTAATTTAAATTTTCACTGCTTAAAGCAAAAATAGACTTCAAAAGCTATTCCACCTGCTTTCAAGGCAACAGGTTGGACTCCTTTATGCCTATCAAGTGTCCCAAGGGTTTTGCTGCTCCTAGAAGTTGTGATACTCCCCAACAAACTAAGTTGTAAAATTAAGAAGTCCAATAGCCACCCAGGGAAATCCTGAATTGCCAGTTAGAACCAATCATGTTGTTTCCACTTGCCAAATTTGTGTTGTTTTCTGTCCTTTCAGTGCTGCTGTTTCTGCGCTCTGCATTTCTGGATGTTTGGCTGTTCTTGATCACCTCTCTGACCTCTGTTAAAGAGAACACCACAAGAATGCTGTCCATTATGGATGAAATACAGGTGAAGCCAGAGGGAAGATGGCCTCAGGCACTGCTCTCCTGCAGAACCTTGCTCCAGGCAAGGGAGATCTTTCACTGACTCAAGAGGTGACCTCTTACTCCCCTCCTGGGACAATGCAACCTCCCCTGCCTGCCGCTCCCAGCAAGGTTCCAGCCCCAAAACCAGTCCCAGCACCCCTGGCGCTACCTCCTAGTTGTACTCTTTGGCTGCTGTCAGGAATGCTCCTGATGGCTGCCAATATGCACTTACCTCCTATAACCGCTATTTTGTCCTTCTGAACACATATTCAAGTGACCATCACAGTGTTGCACTGGGTGGCATCCTGGTAGATCTCTTCCCTGGGATGAGAGCCAAACTTAGTTAGTTTAGCCCCCTCTCTTACAGGGACAATTCCAAGTAAAAGATAATATCTGGGTAGTCAACCATGACTTAAACAAGCTGGAACTAGGATTAAGAGAACCTGGTGTTGTCATCAAAGTTAAACCAAACAACACCTATCTTATCAATGGAATTAGCGCTTATACAAGGCCAAAACCTATGCATCATGACCGGCTCTGCCTTCATAAGGCAAGAAATGGCCAACAAAATTCACAAGTACCTGTTCCTAATGCAAAGCTGGATTAATACCAAGCTCAAATCCTAGACAACCTCAAGAAAATTCCAAAATTTTCACTTTCCTGCACCCCAGAGGAAGATGTTACAACATCTACAATTACTCCCTCTCAGAAAACAATCTCCTGTTAAAACCGCAGGCTCAACCTGCCAGCAAGGTTCCAACCAAGCAGGTTTGTGACCTGCAATCCAATTATCCGGTCACCCAAAGCCAGACTAGGAAGTCAAATCAAATTACCAAATCCAACAATATGAACAGATGATGATCCTCCACAGTGGATACCTCAATTTAGCGCTTGACTTGTTATCAGTATCAAGCCACCCCCTTCTTCCATCCAGCCGTGTGATCACCAATCTTGTTCCTGTTATCCTTGATTCACATTGACTATATAATCACTATCTCTCAATAAAGATTATTATCTAGCTTCTAAATATTTCCCCCTTGTAACTCTGCTAAAACAGCACAGTTACAACATTGATAGCACAGGTAGGTTTTCCATCCTACCTTATTTTGACAAATTTTGCCTGTTGCCTGCACGCGCCGTGGCTAACAAATCCTTGACAGAATTATGTCTGGCCTCCTGCCTGACTGGACTCCGTACACTCCTGGTGCCAAGATACCCAATGGTTTTGTCTTATACCAAAACACGGTGATCCTGCTACCCGTCTTCAATGCCATGTCTGCACAAGGTTTCTTTCAGGATCCCTCATTGATGCTGCAACCAGCTGACAAAACTACCATGCCCGCCTATGTAGCACAAAGGCTTTGCAGCGCCGCCTTGGAACCCTTTGCCAGAGCCAACAACAACAACGCCGCCGCATGGATCTAGTCCGCCCAGAGCAAGCTGGCTCAGATGGAATGCCCACAGCAATTCTGGATTGCAGAGATTTCCATTTGCCTGACCCATGACGCTGGCACCTGGTGCAACAAGTGGCATGAATAGCACACTGACACGAACTGGGATACCTTTAAGCAAGACTTCCTGGTAAGATTTGTGCTTAAAGATACAGCGCTCATGATCATACGCCAAGTAAAGAACCTGACCCAGACAGGCACTGTCAAAGAACTCACCCGCGCCTACAAGGAACTCTGTCTTTGTGCCCCATCCAACATGGCTTTTGACACTCCAGCTACACACCTCATGTACTACAACGCTCTCAAGTTGCACGTGATGAGACATGTGAACCTGGACCAGGTAACCAACCTGCAAAGCCTGTACTGTGAAGCAGAAAAAGCGGAACAAACGTCCAACACTCTACACAAGGCACAGACTGGGAAACAAGAAAGGCCCAAGGACTCTCATCAAAGCAGGCACTATACTTGACCACCTCCCAGAGGCAACGGAAACAACACCAACCACAAACCCACAGGTCCAAATGAGCACAGAAATGGAAACAATGGCCAGTCAAACCGCACTCATTTCTGTGTCACCGCCACCCAAGGCAACCAAGATGAGGGAAAAGCTCAGGGAGAGCACTAAGAAAGCCAAGCTCTTCCCACGCAACTTCTGACTTGCCCAACAACAAATACTGACCCAAGGATGTGGACCAATGCCCAATGATCCAAGTGCCCTCGGAAGACCCGGTACTATACACCATCTCCAGACATCCCAATAAATTGATGTCCTACCCTTTCCATTTCTGCAGTTACACAGTCTCAGCACTCCTGGACTTGGGCGCAGATTGAACCCTAGTCAACAGTAGCTTTGTGGATAAGTTCAAGCTGGCCACTAATCCTTTGCGGATTAAAAAGTGGTCCTGGCTGATGAACACCACATTGCTGTGACAAAGGGAACTTCTCCCTTCTCTGTCATGCTTGAGAACCTCCACTCCATCATCCAATGTCCCATCATTGACTTCCCTAAGTTTGACATTGTACTGGGACTAGATTGGTTACGTAAAAACAACCCCCACGTGGACTGGGTGACCTTTGTGTTGACCATCAAGCGCAAAGGCGTCAACCACCAGATCTACCCTGACTTCGTGGACCAACTCCTATGTGACCATGTCTTTGTACGCATCACTGAGACCTTGGACAAGAAGGAAAACCTGAAGGCAATTGACTGGGACTCCTGTCAGTATTAAATCATACACTTCAAGGACCACCAGGACACCTCCACGCCTCAAGACCGCGACATTGTGGCCTGCCATCCAGAAATCTTTAAGGAAGCATTACCGGGACTACCCCCTGAGAAACACATTCAACACTCTATCCAACTCAAGGGGGCTGTACCCAAGGCACACCCTATCTACAGGCTGACTCCAAACAAGGACAACGCCCTGTGCGCTTATCTCAAGGAGGCACTAGAAAAAGGACTTATCCGCCCCTCACAGTCTCCCTTTGGGGCCGCCATATTCTTCATGGCTAAAAAGGACGGTACCTTACGTCTGGTCACAGACTACCGCGCCCTAAACAAAGTCACCATTAAGAATCATTACCCACTGCCACTGATTGACAACCTTTTTGATGCCCTGGGAGGAGCCATAGTCTTCTCCAAGATTGATCTAACCACAGGCTACAATCAGATTTATATCAAGGAAGAAGACATCCCCAAGACAGCCTTCCACACAAAGTACGGTTCCTACAAATGTGGCGTACTAAACTTTGGCATGACCAATGCACCGTCCACCTTTGTAACCTTCATGAACAAAGTATTTGCGCCACACATAGGCAAACATGCCCTAGTGTACATGGACAATATTATTGTCTATAGTCCCTTGGTGGAACAGCACCACAAAGACCTGGAGGAAGTCTTTGCAACCTTGGCACAACACAAACTGCTGGCCAAACCCTCCAAATGCCAGTTTTTCTGAGAACAACTACCCTTCCTGGGACATGTAGTCTCCAAAGATAGTATCAAACCCAACAGTCAGAAGATACAAGCCATCTGCAAGATGCCACCCCCCAAGGACAAGTCAGAACTATGCACCTTCTTGGGAATGGTGGCCTATGTACAACGCCTCATACCCAACTGTGGCTTCCTGACCGCCCCCTTGTCTGCCATAACAGGCGCCAAAGCCAAGTTTGTATGGACCCCCCAACGTGACCTCTGTCTCAGACGCCTCAAAGAAAAACTCATAACAGCTCCCATCCTGCAATACCCCAAACGAGACGGGGAATACCAGATGAAAACCAACGCCTCAGATGCATCCATTGGGGGAGTACTACGAATTAAGAATAGTGATGGTGACTTCCTGCATGTAGCCTACAAATTGCGCAAACTGACAGATGGCAAGTGCTAATACCCTATCCATGACAAGGAACTGCTGGCTATCATACACTGCCTGGTCAAATGGCGCTGTTACCTAGACCGGCAGGAAGAATTTACAGCACTAACAGATGACAAGTTGCTCATCTACTTCAAGACGCAAGCAAACCTGCCACACTGCCAAGCGCGGTGGATGAAAATATTAGAAAGGTTTAACATGCTCATCCAATATAAGCCCAGGGCTGAGCTTGCCATGGCAGACGCTCTGTCCCGCCTGTATGTCTGTGCTTCAAGAGAAGAGAACGGGCTAGACCCAGACTGGCCTCTCTTGGTGCTACAGACAAAGGACAAATGATTCCCTGCAGGCACAACCGACATCACCAAAGAAATGGTCATCAAGAATGAACACCTCTTTGCTGACGTATACAGGACTCTTCACAGAAAAATGACAGATGGCACGACCATTTCCTACATTCCCACACATCAGAGAGTCAATACCATTCTCTGTTACCACAGAGATCTTGGGCATACTAAGAGTCAAAATCTATACAAGTTCCTAAAGCATAAGGCCTGGTGGCCAACCCTATACCGCAATGTCCAGGAAGTGTTAGAACAGTGTGAGGCTTGCAAAAAGTTTGCTAAAAGCAAAACCCCGCCTAAGTATGTACTCCCCATTTGGACCCAACTGCCATTCAAAGTATGGGCTCTTGACATTGTGGGCCCCATGCCAGGAAATCACAACGACAAAAGATACATCATCACAGCCATTGACTTTGCGACAAGATGGCCAGTAGCCCAAGCGGTGAAGGCACACACCGGCAACAACGTCTGACAATTTATTGGAAAAGAAATAATCAGCAGGTTTGGAAAGCCAGAACTCCTGATAACCGATGGGAGCAAGGAATTGACCTCTGAAGACACCAATGTGTACCTCACCAAGTATGGGGTCAAACACACTGTCACAACACCATACCACCCACAGGCTAATGGACGTGTAGAGCGGCTTAATGATAGCCTCGTGCAAGCCCTAGCCAAGCTCACTGCTGGGAGACCTGAAGACTGGTATAAGCAGCTACTGACTGCATTACTTGTGTGCCAAACCCAAGTGAACAGATCCACTGGAAAAAGCCCGTTTGAACTGGTATTGGCACCCAGCCCAATATCATTCAAGCATTGACAGGAACTAAGTTAGAAATTACAAGTCAAGTTCCCCCTTGCTTGGATCCTCAAGTAGTAGAGGCCAACAGCAAGCAAACAGCCAAAGAAAAGGAACGCCTACAAAAGACATTTGTTCCCATCCACAACAGACACAAAGTCAGGGACAAAGTTTGGGTCATGAATGTTGACAAGAGCAAACTACAACCCAAGAAAGTGGGGCCTGCAATCATCTTAAAGGTAAACAACAATAACACTTACCTCGTGCAAGGGCTTGGGAAGCGTAAGCAAGACAAGACCTTACACCACTATCACCTACAACCCTGCAAAGCAAGACAGAAACAGCAAGAAACCGCCCTACCTACCACCAAACAGCAACTGATTCAATACGGCGCCCGGGCTCCTGACAACCTCCCCGACAACCTGCCCCCAGAGGAGGCCGACCATCAGCCGGGGGGTGTTGAAACCGCAGGCTCAACCCGCCAGCAAGGTTCTAACCAAGCGGGTTTGTGACCTGCAATCCAATTATCCGGTCACCCAAAGCCAGACTAGGAAGTCAACTCAAATTACCAAATCCAACAATATGAACAGATGATGATCCTCCATGGTGGATACCTCAATTTAGCGCTTGACTCGTTATCAGGATCAAGCCACCCCCTTCTTTCATCCAGCCGTGTGATCACCAATCTTGTTCCTGCTATCCATGGATTCACCATGACTATATAATCACTATCTCACAATAAAGATTATTATCTAGTTTCCAAATATTTTCCCCCTTGTAACTTTGCTAAAACAGCACAGTTACGGCACTCCCAAGAAACCCCCAATTAAATAATGATTGGTGGTACTCTTATCAGACGTTCATGTTGTACGGGAATCAAGAATTTTTAATCATAAATGAAACATTACCTGGACAAGCCCCATGACCACCATGATGTACATGGACAGTATGTCTTTTCTCATGATACTATATAACCCTGTATCTTCATATCAAATATGATACCATTATATTCTCAATTTCCCCCTTTATCTTGTTTTATATACTTTCCAGAAGTATATACTTGACAATCAACTATAGTAACATACTACAAAAGAACACCATACTTTTATAGCATAAGTAATATATTGTAAACTCTTGAGCCCATTGGACACGTAAAACCTGTAATTAAAAAGGTCTATGACTAAATCTTAAAGACATCATAAAAATATGAAATTTTTATAGCATAATTGGAATTATTTATTATCTTTAAAATATAATCATGAATCACCTAAATAATTATATATGTAAATGATTAAAACCTCATAGCCCTTCTAATAAAGAGATATTGAGCTTTAGAATGTAGAATACATGTAGTCAACCGTAAGATTGTTTGCACATTATACAGAAAGTAAAATATATACTTATTTAAATATATCTCAGATAGGTTAAATATCATATATTAAAATTGTTAGGCAGGGGTAAGTTCCCTTTGAGCCCTGAAGTTAAAAATAATTTAAAATGCTTTCTTGAACGTTAACCTTAATTTGAAGTGAGCTAGAATTATAAATGTTGTTTAAGTGCTAAATCAAATTTAAGCTTTAGTAGACTCAGACCTTTTTACTCCAGCAAGCTCCTTTGATTACTAATCATAAATATTAATATAATGACTGATGGAAAAGAAAATTAAATATATGCAGTTTCGAATTCTTTTAGCTAAGAGGGATCCACAAGTAAGGAATCAGTCTGACTCGCTTTATAGAGTCTTGTCTGATTGGAATTCTTTGGGTGGCCTGGGGGATTGGCATTTAAAGCAGATCTCTCTCCAAGAAAAATTAGACTTGCTACAGCTTATACAATCCCAATTGCCTAGAGCTGCCACGGCAGCTCTGACTTTAGTCTGACCTTCTTCATTAACTGCGCTGCCACAGGATATGCAACTCTTTCTATGAGTGAAGTTATAAATTTGACACTTTTTGCAGACCCAATCGCCTCGCGTATACTTGAATGCTTTAGCAATAGGCGAAATAGGTTTGTGTTGCGAGCAACCATAGCATTTGGTCCGTGATCTGAAATTGTGTGTACAGCATTTAGAACATTTCCAATCTCCAGGACGAACCTTTTTTGTTAAGGTTATTAGCTTGAGGCTCGAGTACGAGAGTAGACTATAACCGAGAAAAATGAAAAACAGATAGCTTACTTCTAAAAAGATTGAAGCAGTAGAAAAATTGTTTCGCTTAGAAAAGTAAAGCACTTGACGGATGATGTTAAAGCTACGGAATCTAGCTGCTTGGATCATAATGAAAATGAGATTCTTATATTATTGGAGCTTGTCTGAAAGACTTGATGTCTAAGAGAAGCGATCTTATCTGAAGCATGTTCAACCTTGAAGTATGAGGAGCTAGATTTTTGGTTGAAAGGAATGATAAGAAATAAGATAAGAAAATGCAGTTTGCTTTCTGATTTGATATCAGGTCAAGCTCATGATTAGGGTTGGGACGGTCACAGTTTTTAAATCGGAATAAATATTCCAAATGGAAATTTAAATTAACAAAGTGTGACCGTCCCAACCCTACTCATGATGGCCGAGCTTCCTATTTCACCTTATCTATATAAACTCTAAACAACCCCACTTTTTGAATCGATTTGATTAAAAACTGAGAACTCAACTTGATGCTCTTAGCTCAATCTCATGGTCCTATTTTATTTTTACCTTTATCTTTACATTTACCTTTCAAGTAAGTAAAACTATAGTGTCACTACTGGTGCCAAACATTGCTTTTATCATGCGGCTTTTAAGTGTAGCCAATATATTTTTACATGTACAGGTGCTGGGCTATCCATTTAAACTCTAATATAAACCCTTTTGTTTTTTTAAATTTATTTTATTAAACCACTGCAATTGTTATACATTAATTTTTATCTATTAAGCTAAGCCACTTTTCAAATGTCATATTGTATTTAGTTAGAATTAAACTAGATTCATAGCCTTATCATTCCCAATCTTTATTTTTCTTTCCTTTATAAAAATGCTTTAGAATGACTTTTCCAGTTTTGGCATAGCCCATAGTAAATTCAGAAGGATTTTCAGCCCTGGAATATACTGGTCTATTCTGGAACACCAAGTATATAGCGGAAGCCTGCCTGATTATACAACTTGCAACAGTGGCCCATGAGTGCATATAATTCATGTGGTTAATCACCTTTTTGGTGAGCCCTTTTTGGTCAAATAACTAAAACCTAGCTTAATATAGACAGGATGAGAAATGACGAGAAGAAATTTCTTGTTACCAGGTGTGGCCATTTCTATCAAGGGGTTGGGCTATGATGGGACAATAGCCTGGTGATTAGGAAAGATTGAGATTTAAGAGAGATTGGCTTATAGTATTAGAAACAGAAAATCACGTGGGACCTGAAAAACTGTTTTCTATCTATAAAGTAAACAATTGTCTTATGCCTAATAGATTTCTGTGTAACTAATAATAATAGTGAATATGAAATCTAAGCTAAAATTTTGCCCAGTATATAAGAGTAGGATGTACACGACAAAGTTTTATCAAAATAATGTATCATAAAAGAGAGATTCTTTCTCTTTTTGCTATATCAATCTTTTAAATTTACATTTGAAATTTTGAGGAAAACTAGTTTACTCCCCATTATTAAGTCACTGATGATTGGCTGGTACTTCATAGGCCAACCATTGGTTTCAAAAGTTTAAAGTGAAGTTAATTGACTATTATCATCCAGATAATTACAAAAATTTCTTAGTTATGGGTGCTTTGTAGGGTCAAGTTCATTAGGTCAAAATTCCTTAGTTCAAAAGTGCAGAAATAAAAAATGGGACCTCCCAAAAGCGCAAAAATTGAAACACTATGTAGGGTGCAAAATAAAAAATTAAAAGGCAAAGCGCAAAAATTAATTTCTGGAAGTTAACTTTAAAGCAAAAAACCATACAGTAGTTTTAAAAGCTATGGCACTTAGCAAAAAAACTCGTCTGCAAGCAAAATTAACTAACCTATAAACAAAATCAATTCAGATGCAAACAAAATTAATTTATTGTAGAACAAAATTGTAAGGAATTGCATTCCTTTTACACAAAATAATTTGATTTTGGGAAATTGCAAGGAAGACCATAGAATTAATCCATTTATAAATGCAGAATCAAATCCTAGGATCAGAGAAACTGTCAGGAACCAATTCCTGACATCATTAATTGTCCTCAAGGGACTGTTAAATTGTTCACAATTATGGTATAGGATTTCCTAAGGACATCTCAACAATTTCCCTGATTATCCAATTCCCCTGATGATTGTTTCACCTCCAGGGTATTGTGAAACTCTATATTATTTCATTATCAAAACCCAACTGCAATGTTTCACACTTGTGATCAACTGAGCTCAACCCCTTGCTCCTGATACGTAATAGATGTGATTGAGATCTCCTGATGTTGGACCTTATGGTTATTTAAGTGAATAATGCCCTTCCTTGATTCTTGTTTGTTTAATAAAACCTTTATCCTGTTCCCAATTACCAGATTTACTGTGTTCTACAATAGTTTGAAATAGTAAACCTAGCTAGTGCCTAGAATGCTTACTACTAATATTGGTGGTGGCTTGGGAGCACTAGCTTTGCTACTATGTATGACTCTCTTTTGGATCTCCTACAACACTGACTTTATCCTCTTGGTTGTGATTTCTGCTATGAAGAATGCAAGCACTACTGCTGGGTTGATGAAAATGGCCACCTTGCCTGAAATCAATATGGAATACTGGATGAAGTACAGAGACCTGATCCCTGTGAAGTGGGTCCCTGACAAAAACAGTGTTATGATATCATTAGATTCACACTTATAACACCTCTTTAAGCAAACACAAACAAGCGGTTTCAATCAATTTCCAATTTCACCCCTTCACTACCTTACAATTATAGCATATTTTTTAAATCACTCATTCTAGTATATAAGTTGAGATTCAACAAATACTCAAAAATCAATAAATTTCTCTTTCTTATTTGGTATTTCTTTTATTAAAATATCAGATAAAGTACACTTCCCAGAACAAATTCAAGTAACAACAGACAAGCCCTTTGTCTCCCCAAAAAACTGGTATCTAATCCCTTGGTTTTCAACAGTTAAAAACAAGCCATTGAACCTGCTCTCAAAATCTAAAAATGAATGTACTTTACATATACATTCAAAACTAAAAATCAAATGCAAAAACAGGTTCAAAAAGCCTTTTAACTTAATAAATCCTACTCCAAAATCAATAAACTTGGTTTCAGGCAACAACAAGGACAACAAGAACAACAACAACAATGATAATAAGATTCTGAATATAAAATCTAAAGTAATCAAAAACACCTCAGTGTTTAAAACCATCAATCAAAGTCTCCAAACATCCACAAATTCCTCCACTGCAACTCTTGCCTTCCCAAATAGCAAATCAGAACCAGTACTTTATCCAAGCCAAAGGAATAGCCTTTATCTAACTAAGAAACCCCCTAACACATAGCCACCAGGTCAAATGCACCTGTCAGGAAGCCAGTCGTAGGTAGAGGCATTGGGCAGCTTGGGGTGAGGTGCGGCCGAGCCAGCGGGTAGGGCCCACCATAGAATGGGTGCTAACTTGATAATATAAGATACAGAACGCCTGAGTAAGGACCAGGGTCCGGATTTGGGGACCGCAGAATCTACCAAACCTGTCAAAGTAATGTAGAGTACTCCAAACAGTTGGGTAGAGGTGGTCTTGGCTGCAGCGGTGGGTTTCAAGGGGCGGTCTGGTCTTGGGGTTAATGGCAGAATCATGGAAACAAAGTACGCTGGTAGGTAGTTGTACTTGTCCTTGAACAATAAGGGCGGCCTTTTATACCACTTTCCTTTGCGTCCTATGTATTCAGTTTCTCTAGTCCTGGCCAAGGGGTCGGCAATGAGGATAGTCTCCAAGTTGTACTCTGAATAGGCCGGGTTGGGGGGTATTCAGTAAAATTCATAGGTCCAAAGGGGGCTCCCGGGGGACAGTATAATGCCTGGGGAAATTTGGCAGGTTGGTCTTGGGAGAAGATGGCAGCCTGGTGGTCTACTTGACTGTATTAAGATGAGAGATCACTAAGACTAGATAGGGTAAGATTTGTTTGAACCAAAGGTTCATAAAACTTTATTATTGAAAATGACAATGTGGTCTTCACCATACCGCCGGGGTTTTTATACCATGGGATTTTGCTCCTTCAATTTTTGCAGGGTTCAGGTTTGCGGACAAGGTACTGGCGGGGCATGGATCTTGGCTTAGAGTCTCAGGGGCAGGAGGTCCAGGTAGTGCCTGCTCTGGTGAATAGAAGTGACAATGCTTCATTTTGCTGCCACTGTTCACCATGTCACCTGAGTAGTTCAATTGTACTACCCTCTCTGGGCAGCATGCCGGCAGGTCATTGGCAGAGTTGAGAATAGGGTTTGGTTTAACCTTCTTAAGGCAAGCTGCAACCGCTGCATGGGTTTGGGTCTTTGGTGGCTCCAGGTTAGCATCAATCTGATGACTATTTAGGGAATTGTCCTTGGGAGACTGGAGGGTCTCGGAGTAACTTGTTAACTCGAGTACACAATTTAGCAAGTTGGTGGTCCCCTGTCCACTTTGTGTGACTCGAGTCGTTTTTGAAGGGTCCTTTGTAGCAGGCCGGCAGAACGCGGAGTGATTTACTGATTTGAGCTCGTCTTTTAACGGATTGGCGGGTCCTGGACTGGTCTGAAGGGTTGGATCTGCCTTCTGGGAACCTGGGTTTAACTCTTGGGCTTTCAATACAAGTATTGAAATGTCATTCATGACAGCACCCATCTAACACAGCCAAACTTCACTGCTTCAAGTCTTGCAGGATGCAGCTTGCTGCAGTCCTGCAAGACAATACTTCACAATCATTTCTTGCAACAGGCTAGGGTAACAACCTTTAATATTCCCACATTTAACTGTAGTATTTAAACTGAGCTTCCCCTCCTGAGCAAATTGCTCCAATAATTTTATTCCTTTTTAGCTCAATAAATCTATATTTTCAAACTTCTAAATCTTGATTAGTAGATAAATAAGGCTTCTCACCAACAACATGAAGCTCATTCTTATTGTATGGGCTTTTTGTGTGTCAATTGATCATGGCCAGGCTAATGTGAACTTTGAAAGTCCTGAACTAACTCCCACAGATAAATCTGAAGACTTCATATGGTATTGTTTTGGTCTACGTTGTTATCATGCCCCCTATGTAGAAACAGCTTGGTTTTATCATATTATCCATCCCAAGGCCCCTTGGTTGATCTTGGGATACACTAGCATCTACTACCTTTTAAATTGCTTCACTCCATTTTTTGGAAGATTCCGCTTATTTGTTCATCTTTTAAATATGTTAATGATAGGAATTCTAGTAGGGTAACCCTAGTTAAGTTTAACCTGGGAGCTATTCTCCATTCAATTAGAGAAAGGCTCCCCAATGAGTGAATCCCTGTAAAAAATAGAAGTAAAACCAAATCTATTGTTAATCAATATAAATTATTTTTAAAATATTTCTTTGAATCTGAGTTGATTTCACTTACATTTAAGTTAATTTTGTTTACTAATGGGTTGATTTCATTTACAGATGAGCTTTTTGCTTAGCGCCATAGCTTTGAAAAATATTGTACAGTTTTCAATATAAAGTTATAAACTTTAAAACTCTTATTAGGCTAAGAGACCCCAAGGAGTTTATTTCTACAGTAAAAAATAATATTGCTAATAAAAAGTGCTTAAGCTAGCTATTCTTTAAAGAAGCCCTTTTTTGCTTTTAAAAGCAAAGTTACACTATAATTATATGCAGTTTTATTTATTAAACATATAATACAAAAACACACAAAAGGCTTCTTTATGATTTATTTATATAGTAAATTGTTTTATTGTCACAACGTAAAATTAAGAGAAAATTAAAAGAAATGCAATAATTTATTTGGAATCCTATAAATCTTTTGTAATATTTTCAAGATAAGTAACCCAGTTGAAAGAGTTTTAGGTGAGAGAAGAGTGTTTGTGACTATCTCAAGGAGATTAAGAACCTTGCTGCTTGAGGAAAAACTTTGATGCCCATCTAGAAACTCCTGGTAGAGATTTCCATTGTTGCCTGCTCAACTTTAAGTTTGTTGGTTGGGACATTAAACTTAGGTTTTTTTCACCCCAACACAATTGGCAAACTTGTTGTACCAGCTTTCTAGGGAGAATATAGTTTTCATGGTCTTATTATTAACAAAATTTCACTGGTTTCATTCAATTTTGTTTTATTTTCTGCCATGGTGTCTGCTCTCACGTTTTCCAACTCATTGCTTTTCAAAGTAAGCAACAAATAGAGAAAATAGAGCTGTATTATTCTCTTTATACTTGGTATTCTCAAAGGCCTCATAGATCTTGCCTGAGTCCTCTTTTCTCACCAAGGCAATGGCTGAAAAGGATTTGCAGGCCACCTTGGGCTCCTGGGAAATTGATCTGATAACCAGTCTGTTGAGCTCAGTAAAGCTCTACAGCTTTCTTCTGAGGCATTGTTGGAACTAAAGAAGCAACCATGAGGCTTGCTCTTAAATATCTTTTTGAAGATGTTAGCTTGAGCAGACTCAAAGTCAACAAGGAGGTGGGTACAATAAGGCTCTGATGTTTCCTCATAATCAGGTTGGCTTGGGGTTTTAGACTTCTTCCTCTTGGGGGTAGAAGTGGGGGCATCAGTAGGGGGAAGGAGATCCAACTTCCCCTTTAGAATCTACAAGGCATGAGTATAGTCATCCTCATTTTTCCTGACATTAGAAAGTAAACCATTGATAAAACCTTATCATGATGCTTCCTATGGATGCACCAAAGCCGTGAAAAGATCTTAGGGCATGATGAGAAGGTCCTATCAGCCAACCAGATATTGGCTGTCATCAATTTCTTAAGGTTCTTCTGGGTGGCATAGCATATTGTTCTCTTATGCTGTAAGGTCTGAAGGCTTGGGGTAAATTATTGTAAACTAAGTCCTTTAAACCAAGAATATTTATATTTGTTAAGTATAAAAAGATAGGCAAGGTTTTCAACAATAACTGCACTAAGGCTCCTAAGAGCTTATATGAAGTGAATTAGGGACTAAGGTGATTTATTAAACCTAAGAAAACAAAAATAAAGACCAGTCTTAATGACTGAATATTTGGTTAAAAAGTCAATCTCTAAGTCTGGGAAGTGATCAGCACTAGCTGGGGAGTTGAAACTTTCAACAATTAAAGTGTGAGTATCACTATAAAATTTGCCTAACTGCTAAAAGATGTAGTCAAATGAAATTATAAAACTAAGCTGTAAAAGATTCAAGATAAAAATTCAAAGAGAAAACACAAGCCACAAAACCTAACAAGTACCTTTTTAGGGTGCAAGCCAAACAATCTCAACTTATTGTCAAGACTGGTAAACCAAGCCTTTTTATTGAGCTTTGTTAAAGTGAGGTGCAAATTTGAAGTAAAAGGTTAACCTATAAGGGTTAACTGACCATATGGAGGAAGAAAACATAGTTTGTGGGCCAACTGCTTGAACTAACTTTAAAAAGTTAAGTTAGCATAAAGGAGACTTTGGAAGGAGAAGAACAGTTACAGCAAGTGCTTAGCCAGTTTAAGAGAGCAAAAGGAAGGAGAAACTAAGTCCAAGGCCTGAAAAACACGTAATTGGGCGTATAATGGCAGGTAAAACGTTTGTGAACCAAATTATTAACTTGATGTATATGTCCAGGGCTTAAATCATGTAGCAAAAAGGTAAGAAATTTCAAAAACAACTGTTATTCACTCTTAGATTAATAAAAGACTTGGAGAAGCATAATATCAAATCCAAAAGTAATAAAGGTAAGGAAGAAAAAAGAGAGGGTAAATGGTGCAAGCTGAAAAATAAATTGGTTAAGTAAACCTGGGTAGTTTGGAGAGAAGTACCCAAAATAAGATATTGAAGGAATAACAGCTATAAATTAAGGTGAATCCTGACATATGCTCATCAGGACCATCATAATGGAGGAGAAACTGTTTGTCCTTAGAAGTGATTCTAAGCTCATTGAGAATATCCAGTTCCAGGAGGGAGGTGGCACTTTTGTCCACATTGTAAGACTTATGGCTGTTATTGGCAACCGTCAGTATTTAAACTGTTTGCATGTAACATCCTTCATGCTGAAAATACCAAATTTTATTTTGGCTTTATTCTTTAGAATTTTACTTAAAACTTGAAAATTCAAATCAAATTTAACTTTTAACATTAGGAAAATTGTTTAAAGTAAAAAGCAATAGACATAAAATAAAAATACAGAAACATTTTTGGGGTATTGTCAACATGGAGAATGTTACATGAAGATAGTTTAAATGCTGATGATCACCCAGTTATCACTTACATACTTTTGGAGAGATCCAAAAGTTCTAACAGCTATTTTCTGAAAGCTGGTCAAGTTGTGAAGGGCCCTGGTGATTATCTCCTGGGGAATAAGGCGCCTGTTAAAAGGCTGACTCTGATAAAGATACCACTTTATCAGGAGCTGATAGACCCTAGTTGGTTCCAGGAAGGTATGCTGATTTTTCAGCTTCTTAAACTAGGTAAAACCAGTGATAGTAAGGCAGACCCCTCTCACTTGTAATGATGAAGCACCAAGTGCTTCTGTTTATCATTGATCTTTTCATCAACCCCACCATGATAAGCCCCACAATTGCTATTAGAGTACATTATTGGAAAAAAGATGGGTTATTCAGTTGGTAAAATTATTTGAATTATTAATAATTTTATTGTTTTATTAAAATATTCTGAAAGTTTGAGTACTGTTTACTATATTTTAAGCTTTAATATATTTTTTGATTGAATTAGTTAACTCAATGATGCTCTCAAGAGAAGTAAAAAGAGGGTTTTGATCAGACAATTAGGGAGTTTCAAACTTGACGCTTTGATTTTAATACTCCCTAAAACATAAGAAAGCATAGTAACAGTTCAAATTAATTTAATATTTTTTGAAAACTGCAAAAATAACAATATTTACCAAATCTTTTAAAGCCCCACTTTAAACTAATCCAAAAGTTTTGAAACTTTGCCATGTTTTAAAACTAGTCTGTAACCTTAAAAATACTAAATTTAAGATTAAAAAGTACATTGATTAAATTATTATGGTTTTTTAAGGTAAAAATTGGGTCAGTAAAAATGGACTTTTAATTTCCTCACTTTTGATTATAAACATTTATTTGGGTTTAGTTAATAAAATATTTAATTTTAATCAAAATTTAAACTGTATCATTAAGCAAGAAGTCATGCAATATGCATTTCAATTTAAAGCATTTTCAATTTTCACACTCTATCACTACACTCAGTAAATCATTAAGTGATAAGATAAAATTTGTTTCTATCACAACCTTAATTTTTACACAATAAAAATCACTAAAAAATTAATCAAATGATTTAAAGATGATTGGGAACCTGTATGGTAGATTTTTTGCTTAGTTTGTTTATTATGATGAGTTTATAAAGTTTTTGTAAGGTCTGAAGGCTTGGGAAAAATTGTTGTAAACTAGATTCTTTAACCCAAGAATGTTTATATTTGTCAAACATAGAAAGGTAGGCAAAGTTTGCAATAGTAACTGAAATAAGGCTCCTAAGAGCTTATATGAAGTAAAATAAGGACTAAGACAATTTATTAACCCTAAGAAAATAAAATAGAGACCAGTCTTAATGACTGACAATGTAGTTAAAAAGTCCATTTCTAAGTCTGGAAAATGGTCTGCACTAGCAGGAGAATTAAAACTATCAACAATTAAATTGTGAGTGCTACTGTAAAAGCTGCCTAACTGGTGAAGAAGAAAATCAAAAAGAATCATGGACTAAGATTTAACTAAGATAAAAGAATTGGAAGAGAAAACACAAGCCACAAAACCTAGCAAGTACCTTTTTGGGGTGCAAGTCAAAAATCTCAACTTATTGTTGAGACTGTAGAAATCAAGCCTTTTATTGTGCTTTGTTATGAAATGCAAGAATTGAAGTGAAAAGTTTAACCATTTTTGGTTAGGAAACAATTCTGAAAAATAGATGAGAAGAGAGAGAAATTCTGTAAATTTAACTTAAATAAGTTAAACTATGTAAAGGGGACTGGGAGGAGAAAAAGGCGGTTACAACAATGCTTTGGTAGGTAAGAGCAAGCAAAAAGTGCAGAAAAACTAAGTCTGAAGCTTGAGAGAACGTAATTGAGTGTATAGCAAAAAGTAAGTAGTCTGGAGCCAACTGTCAGGGATCCAGCCTGTGAGGGGTTCCTGAGAACTTGCGGGCAGTTGGCCCGCAGGCCCAGCAGGAAAGACCCACCATAAGATTGGGGCTAACTTTACAATATAGGATAACAATTTGCCCAGGAGAGCCCAAGGTCTGCTGGCAGATACCATAGAATCTATCAAACCGGTAAGAGTGATGTACATCACTCCAAATATCTGAGTGGAAGTAGATTCATTGGCAGCAACAGATTCTTGCGGGCGGTTGGGCCGCGGGGTGAGAGGCGGAGTCATTGGGACCAAATATGCGGGCAGGAAATTATACTTGTCTCGGAATAGCAAAAGGGGCCAGATAATTTTGGTACCCTCTCTGTAAAGGACTTCTGTCTCTCTAGTTCTGGCTTTGGGGTCGTGAATGAGGATCTCCTCCAGAGTAAACTCTAAATACGCTGGGTTGGGTGGGTACTTGGTAAAATGTACTGGGCCAAAGGGAGCTCCTGGTGGACGGTAAAGGTTGAGCGGCTGGTCCGTGGTTTCTTGGGGTAGGTGAGCACAGGGGGCAGAGCCGCGAGGAGTAGACTGTAGATGAAGTAAAACTAATAACAAGTATGGTATGATCTGGTTGAACCAAAGGTTCATGTCACTTTATTGCAATAATGGCAATGTGCAACTTCCTGGCAGTCCAGGGTATAAGTATGCCTATCTGTCATGGGAATTTTTTTATAAATTTCTCTGGCCCAGGTGTTACTGTTTACTAGGTTTTTCCTGTCCTTGGTGGCATCCATTGCGGGAGTTAATTCATAGGCTGGTTTGAGCTGGGAATACTCAAATTTCCTTGTTGGATCACTGAGTTGGTCATCTCTGGGTGGCCCGCGTTTATTGAAAAGTTTCTCTATTTTCCCTCCTGTGGAGGCCCAAGTTATTTCAGGTTCTATGGCTAGGCCTGCCCGCTGATTGGTCAAGCTAACAGAAACCTTTACTGTGGGGAGTGTTGATGTAGATGATTTTGGTTCATCCAGCTTTAGAGGGTTTTCCAAAGTCAAATCCTATTCTGGTTCAAGCCTGGAAATCTGCGGGCAGCTGCCTGGCTGGTCTTGCGGGCTGGCAGCCCACAAGGAGTCAGGGTTCGAATCCCGTAGTTGAGGGTTTCCAGTAAGCATGGTTACTAGGAGTTTGTCACTTGTGACACCAACTTCTAAACTTCTGTGTATAGGTCCAGGGTTTAAAACCAGTAGCAGAAGGTAAGAGAAGTTTGAAAACAATATTAACCATCATTTAGGTTGTAACTAGGCTTTAGAAAAGTATAATTTTGCTCCCAAGGGTGGAAAATGAAGGGGAAAAAGAGAGGAACATGGATAAGTAAAAATAGAGTAATCATGAGAAATCTTAGAAGCCATAAAAACCAATAAGCAAGATAACAAGTAGCAGCTATAAGAAAAAGGTGAATCCTGACAGTTTTTCTGATCATTTACATAGTGATAAAATCAATATTAAGTGATATTTTAAAATTTTCTATTTTGTGGTCTCAAATATTAAATGGAAGAGACTTCTGGAATACAGTTTTTGCACTTTAAAACCCCCTTTATTCAGAAAGATGAATAATATCTATCTTAAAAGTCGTTTGGAATCAAGGTGTATTTTAAATTGCATCAATTCGGGCACTTCAAACTTGGTTTTTGCATTTTAGCTACTAGTAAAAGCATTTTAAAAAAATTCACATTTTCAAAAAATACAAATTTTTTTGCCAAAATTTTATTGAGAAAAGTGCAGAGATTAAAAAATCTGTCGATTTGGAAATTTTAATCTCTGCACTTCAACTTTACGTACTTGCCCATAATAATAGGGTAAACCATCATCCCTAAATTTGTAGTCATTGGGTTACTTTATCTCAATTTATAACCGCCAAAGTAGCCTTTTAAAGCTCTTCTACTTTCTGATAGAGTGCAAACCCCTGAAAGAACATTTTACGGCTTTAGGATAAATAAACTAAATTATTTAAAGCAGGTGGACATATAAATGTTTGATTTGAGTATATTTTGTTAATAGTTTAAGAATATTATGAGTATAGACTATAGTAAAATGATATAAAAAATCCCATACTTTTAGAACATAAGTAACATATTGTAAACCCTTGAGCTCTTGGAGATGTAAAATCTGAAATTTAAAAGATTTATGACTAAATTTTAAAGAAAATGTAAACATATGAATTTTTATACAGTAATTTTCAAACCTGTTGAGATAAACAAAAAATCTCAGTCTAAAAACAAAAACAACTCAGTCTAAAAGCAAAATCAAAGTGGATCAAAACCTATTGTAATTTAATATAAATTCCTTGGTTTTTGATTTTAGACTGTGTTGTTTTTGTTTTTGAACTGAGATTTTTTTTGTTTATCTCAATAGGTTTGAAAATTGCTGTAGAATAATTGGAATTATTTAATATCTTTAAAATATAATAATGAGTTATCTAATTATTTATATATGTAAATAATTGAGACCCTCATAGCCCTTCTAATAAAGAGATATTGAGCTTTAAAACGTAAAATACATGAAAGTTAACTGTAAGATTATTCATACATTATGCAGAAAGAAAATATATTCTTATTTAAATATATCTCAGAGAGGTTAAATGTCAAATATTAAAATTGTTAGGCAGGGGTAAGTTCCCTTTGAGCCCTGAAGTTAAAAATGATTTAAAATGCTTTCTTGAACGTTAACCTTGATTTGAGGCGGTAGCTAGAGTTAAAATGCTGTTTAAGCGCTAAATCAAACTTAAGCTTTAGTAGACCCAGACCTTTTTACTCCAGCAAGCTCCTTTGATTACTAATCATAAATATTAATATAATGACTGATGGAAAAGAAAATTAAATATATGCAGTTTCGAATTCTTTTAGCTAAGAGGGATCCACAAGTAAGGAATCAGTCTGACTCGCTTTATAGAGTCTTGTCTGAATGGAATTCTTTGGGTGACTTGGGGGAATAGCATTTAAAGCAGCTCTCTCTCCAAAAAAAATTAGACTTGTTACAGTTTATGCAATCCCAATCGCCTAGAGCTGCCATGGTAGCTCTGACTGTAGCCTGACCTTCTTCACTAACCATGCTGCCACAGGATAAGCAACTATCTCTATAAGCAAAGTTATGATTTTGGCACTTTTCGCAGACCCAATCGCCTCGCATATACTTGATTGCTTTAGCAATGTGCGAAATGTTTTTGGGTTGCGAGCAACCATAGCATTTGGTCCGTGATCTGAAATTGTGTGTATAGCATTTAGAACACTTCCAATCTCCAGGACGACCCCTTTTTTTGTTAAGGTTATCAGCTTGAGACTCGAGTACGGGAATGGACTGTAATTGAGAAAATGAAAAATAGATAGCTTACTTCTAGAAAGGTTGAAGCAGTAGAAAAATTGTTTCGCTTAGAAAAGTGAAGCACTTGACGGATAATGTTAAAGCTACGGAATCTAGCTGTTTGGATCATAATGAAAATGAGATTCTTATATTATTGGAGCTTGTCTGAAAGACTTGATGTCTAAGAGAAGCGATCTTATCTGAAGCATGTTCAACCTTGAAGTATGAGGAGCTAGATTTTTGGTTGAAAGGAATGATAAGAAATAAGATAAGAAAATGCAGTTTGCTTTCTGATTTGATATCAGGTCAAGCTCATGATTAGGGTTGGGACGGTCACAGTTTTTAAATCGGAATAAATATTCCAAATGGAAATTTAAATTAACAAAGTGTGACCGTCCCAACCCTACTCATGATGGCCGAGCTTCCTATTTCACCTTATCTATATAAACTCTAAACAACCCCACTTTTTGAATCGATTTGATTAAAAACTGAGAACTCAACTTGATGCTCTTAGCTCAATCTCATGGTCCTATTTTATTTTTACCTTTATCTTTACATTTACCTTTCAAGTAAGTAAAACTATAGTGTCACTACTGGTGCCAAACATTGCTTTTATCATGCGGCTTTTAAGTGTAGCCAATATATTTTTACATGTACAGGTGTTGGGCTATCCATCTAAACTCTAATTCACAACTTTACTGTACATTCAGATCAATAATTGTCAGGGAAACCTCCTTGGGCAGCTAGCCTGCCAGAAATGGGGTTGGGGCATGCTGCAGGTTAGGTGGATAAGACCCACCATAGGATTGGTGCTAACTTGAAAACATATGATAAGGATTGTCCTATCCAGGACAAAGGACCAGCAGTGGGAATTATAGTGTCTATTACCACTGAGAAGGTAATATATACTTTTACAAATAGCTTGTTGGTGTTGTCTGGGAAAAGATTGGAGGCGGATGTGTATATGGGTGTCAGGAACTCATCCACTTGGAAACATACATCCAATACAGTGTATAATTGTTGAAGGGTTGAGACCTGTGACCAGGGATCCTACAGATATGGAGACCATTCACACATGAAAGATCTCCCCAATGAATCAATATTAACCTAAGAGAGGGTTAAAACAACCCAGGAAGAAGTATGCTCCTACATAACTTAACAGAATTCTGACACCTGTCACAACATCTTTGATTACTCCCTTTTGGGAAAGTAATTCTCTGAGTGATTTCTCAACTAATTATTAAGTTTATGGCACTCTTATTAATTGCTCATCTAATAAAGGGATCAAACCTTTTGAGTCCTAAGAGAAACACTACTTGGACAAGCCCCATGTCTGCCATGTTGTACATGAACAGCATGTGGCTTCTCATGATACTATATAATACTCTAAACTCATATCTAATAAAGTATCATTCTCTTCTTATTTTACCCTTTATCTCCTTTATTATACTTCCTAGAAGTATATACTTGACAGTGGTAGCACAGGTAGGTTATCCACACCTACGCAACTTAAAGGAAAAATTCCTCCAAAGAAAAGAACCCAGCCAATGACAATCTCTGCTGGCTGGAGAAGATATGAAGAAGGTCAGGACGTCCCCACAGGATACACTTCCTTCAACAATATCCTTATACTAACCAAAAAGTACAACTTCTCAGCACACAAGGAGTCCTGAACCCGCCATCAAGCCATAACATGCTTAAAATGCCCAACATTGTATTTCAGCGCCTCCACTCCACAGAAATAGAAACATTCTCAGGACTACACTTTTAAAACACCAACCTCTGGATTAAAAGCACCCAAAATAAGTTCACACAAGTGGGCTACCCCCCCCAAAAAAAAAACCCTGGGCAAGTGAAATTGCCTTACAAGTTACTGGGGCTTTCTCCTGCTTTGTGAGTGAATGATTTGGCCAACACCCTGGTCACAAATAAAGACTGGGACATGTTTAAAAATGCTTTCTTAGAAAATTTTTCCATCAATAATTCTAATATTGTAATCATGACAGAAATCATAATCTTCAAGATGACAGGAACCATTGAGGAGTACATTGCAGCATACAAAGACATACATGATTGAGCTCCCAATACCATCAACTTTTATGAGACTGGACCATATTTAGACTTCTACAATGGTTTTCCCACACACATCAGGTGTCAGTTTGATATGAGCCGCTGAAAGAACCTCCAGGATGTATTCCTGGAAGGAAAATGAGCTGCTCACAAATCTGACAACCTGCATGCAACCAACAAGCAAAAAGAGAGTCACTCAGCTAAGAAGGATACTTGAACCAAAAAATAACCCAACTGAAACAATAATCCCCATTCTTGGGGCGGAAATTGTACAACTCAAGTGAACCAGATAGGTTCTGACAGTTCACCCAAAGAGGAAACAGCTCAGGGGAGTGCTTAGGCAAGCCGCCCTCCCCCACCTTGCAAGACTCATACAGGGACCAAGATGTGGACACAATTACCATGATCCAAATACCCTCCAGCAATCCCATACTTTTTGCTGTCCAAACTGGAAGTAAACTCCTCACTTACCCTTTCTGTTTTTGCAGATATCAGGAAAAAGTACTATTTGACACTAGAGCAGACCAATCACTTGTTGACAAAAAGTTGCCAACCTCATGAAACCACCTACAATTAATAGCAATATCAAGAGAGTTATCATGGCAGACAACAGGAGCACCCCAGTCACCAAGGGTTCAAAACCTTTCTGGGAATAAATAAGGGATGTAGAAATTACCCTTGGTGGCTCCATCATTCTAATACCTAAATACAATGTATTACTGGGCTTATGTTGAATGAGAAAAATAAAGCCTCACATTGACTGGGATAGTGCTACCTTGCCATACAACAAGGAGAAGTACACTATCATTTATATACAACTCACCTTGACACCCTCATAAGGGACCACACGTTTGTAAATATTACTGAAACAGAAGATGAAAAGGATGCTAGTAAAGTTGACTGAAATACCTGCAGATATGAGATCATACAATTCAAAATGTGAAATTCTCACTTGAACAGGACCCAATACGTCAACAACTTATCCAAGAGTTCCCTTCTGTTTTCTAAGAAAAATTACCAGGACTACCGCCCAACCAGGGCATTTAGCACAAAATTGATCTCAAGGGAAGTGTACCAAAAACATGCCCTATCTATTTCTTAATGTCACAAAAAAACAATGTACTGAAAGCTTACCTGGATGAAGCCATAGAAAAAGGGCTCATTTGATCATCAAAGTATCTCTTTGTCACAGTAGTCTTCTTTATAGCTAAGAAAGATAGAGGATTGCACCTTGTCACTGATTACAGAGCACTCAATGAAGTCATAATTAAGAGCAGGTTTCCCCTGCCCTGGATTGACGGTCTCTTTAGCACTTTGTGAGAATCACAGTTCTTCATCAAGGTTGACTTAACATCAGGGTACCATCAAATCTGTGTTAAACCATAAGAAATCCCAAAAACAGCATTCCAAACTAAATTGCTTGTTTGAATGTGTATGCCTCAATTTTGGCATGAAAAATGCCCCAAGTACATTTGTAACTTTCATGAACAAAGTGTTTAAAGATCACATTGAAAAATCATAGTCTACCTCAAAAATATAATTCTCTAGAGCCTTACTAAGAAACAACACTGAAAAGACATCTGTATGATGCTCAATACACTTAGAGACAACACTCTCATAGCCAAAACCTTCCAATTGTGATTTCTTCTCAACTGAGCACCCATTCCTAGGCCACACCATCATCAAGGACAGGATTAAACCAGAACCTGAAAATATAAGAGCTATAACAGACATAACAGCACTACAGAACAAAGGTGAAATTCAAACATTACTGGGAATGATCACATATGTCAGAAGGTTCATCCTGGATTGGGGGCCTTAAACTACCCCTGTTTGCAATCACTGACAAAACAACAAAATTTGTATGGACACCATTGAGAGAACAAAATTTCTGGAAAACTAAAGGAACAAATTGAAACTGATCCTATCTTACAGTACCTTAACTGTAAAGAAGTCTAGAGTTGTAGACAGATACATCCAACTATGCAATAGGAGGGGTACTTAGGATTAAAACTGTAGAAAAATACTTTCTCCCTGTGGCATATGAATCAAGCAAGCTGTCCAAAGGTGAACAAAGATACCCAATACATGACAAAGAATTGATAGCTATTGTTCACTGTCTAATAATGTGGCAATGTTATCTGAAAGATGCACATATATTCAAAGTGATAACCAATCACAAATTATTGGTATTACTTAAAACACAATAACACCTATCTATACAACAAGCTGAATAAATGTGTAAATTTTTGAGGGCCGCGGTTAGCTCTGGACAGGGATATATTCCCTAGACCCACAAAAAAGGCAGGCTGTGTACAGGCAAAAGCTCTCCAAAACCTGGAGGACCTGGCCCACGCTGTGGACAAGTGTTTTGTGCTGGACTTTTGGCTAAAACTTCTCCCTCTTTTTTGGAATCCCCTCCAACTACAGAGGAGACTTCAATCCAGATAGATTGTTTGCTTTCCTGGTGTCTTCCTACCTTGAAACAATTAGCAGGATAGCAGGAAAATGCAGGCCCCATTTTTACAGGGTTTGCTTAAACCACTGCCCGGGAAATTTGGGGATAAAATTCCATAATTAGTAGAATTCCGGCCAAATATTTCCTCTGGCCTGGGGGTACCTTGGCCCAAAGAAAATGGTTCTGGGGCCATTCCAGTTGTGACATTGAAGGCAGGCATTAGGGGCAATGTTGGTCCTGAGTCCCTGGAATGTACTTATCCAACCAGGTGGCTGTTCATTACACTTGGGTCTGTTATCCCTATTTTCTTGGGCCCAGGCCATAGATAGATTAGGCCGCTACTTCTAACTGGCTCCCCCTTTTGTTGCTTCCCAAAACCCCCTCCTATAATGCCCCTGGTACCATCATTCCTCCTATGCATATAAAGGAAGCAAGGGACATCAGGTCCCTTGCTTATCAATTCCAATTATCAAATAAAACTCCTGGTTTTGAAAATTTATTTGTGTTTTTGTAGTTTTATTAGATGACAGAGATTATTATCCTGACTCGTGACTTTGTCTCTCCTCCTGCTTTCCTCTGGTCTGCCTGCCCAGCTGCCTGTCTGTCCGTGTTTTTTTTAGATTAAATCCAAGAGGATCCAAACTTGGTTTAAACTCTTGGAAGCATCCTAGTGCTTGCGGTCTGTCTTCCCGGAGGGTTTGTTTAAAACTTTTTCTGCAAAAATGTTGTCTCCTTTGAATAAGGCACATATGGTGACTATGGTACCCATCTTACTGTTGTTATGGACCACAACCTTAGGCATTTGGAATAGACTTTCCTTGGCTGCAAAAAATCTGTTCTCAATCCTGGTCTTCTCTCCAATTCCTTGTTTCATTTGGCCCAGGTTCCCACCATCCTTAACACACTTGTCAAGCTTTCTTGGGTAGACCCTTATCCCAAAGACTTGCCACCCTTTCCAAAGCCAGGGACTGATGAATCCCCTTTCCTGGACTCATATAACACCTAAATTACAACAGTACCAAATCACTCCCTCCCCTCCCCGCATCAACTTTCTCCTATGGATCCAGATTTCCCTCCCACCCAGGATTATTATCTGTGGTTGCTTGCTGGTGCCTTGGTATGGCCTTGGACGCCTATTTCACTCCCTTGTCTTGGCCTGCCTCTTTTGAGAGGCCTCTCTGAGCAGCCATTCCAGTTCTGCACTGGATGGCATCCTGGTGGATGATTCCATCAGGATGGGAGCCAGACTTTGTTAATCTAGCCCCTCTTTCTTACAGAATGAGCCTCATAAAAAGGTATCCAATGATAATCAAATACAAAAAAATAAAGGAAATTCTCACTGCAGATACCCTATCAAGGCTATACAGCAAACATCTACTTTGCACTAACAGAGACCCCAATTGGCCCATGTTAATATTGGAAATCTCCAAGAGGAGTTCACGCCTGGTACACCAATGGACATCCAAGAGAAAGTCCTTAATGACAAACATCTGTTAAAAATATATGGTACTCTATACTGCATATTACCAAGCAGTAATACAGTACCTTACATACTGTCAACACAAAATATTGACATAATCCTTTGATACTGTGAAGAATTGTTGACCAGGGACTATGGAAAGTCTAATTCATTAGGCAATCAATGACAAATTGATAAGGGCCAATCATTTACCCTTTCATAATTAGTGTCACTAAAATTAAATAAATATATATGTAATTAGTGGCCCATGATGTTGCCATCAATGATTAGATATACCATATTTCTGCTACCCTAATAATGGAGCACAGGGACACCAGCAGCACCCAAAATATGTGCTACAGCGCCAGCATTAGTTATTCTTGGCGCAAGAGTGTTGCCAAAGTATACATTGAGTGCCAAGGCGCCAGCATGATTAATCGCAAGCGCCAGAGTGCCGCAATAATTAGCACCAAGCTCTGAGACACCAGCTCTTGTACAGATTAACACTAAGGCGCCAGGTTTGATTTGAGTGATTGATTTGACTCCCATTGGAGTTAGATATAGAAGTGATTGTACACCAAAAAAGAATCACTGATTGTAAGGTCTCATAGGGTGGGGAAGGTGGTTGTAAACTAAAGCTTTTAACCTGGTTATATTAATGTTAGTTAAATACAAAAATGTAGGTAAGGTTTGTAGTAACAACTAGACTAAGGCTCCTAGAAGCTTGTAGGAGGTAAAGTAAGGGCTGATGCGGTTGATTAAACCTAAGAAAATGAAATAGAGTCCAGTCTAATGACTGATGACTTGGTCAAAAAATTGATTTCTAAGTCATAGAACTGCTCACCACTAGTTGGAGGATTAAAACTTTCAACAATCAAATTGTGGGTATTACTATAGAAACTACCTAGCTGATGAAAAAGAAAGTCAAAAGGAATCATAAGATTGAAAATAAAAGCTTAAACTAAAATTAGAAATAAAACACAAGCCACAAAACCTAACAAGTACCTTTTTGGGGTGCAAGTCAAACAATCTCAACTTAATGTTAAGATAGGAAAATCAAGCCTTTTTATTTTAATTGATAGTGAAGTGCAGAATTGAAGTGAATAAGTTTAACCAAGATTGGTTTGTGGGAATGGTGTAGAGAAACAAAACAGAAGCACATGTTTCTTGTGGTTTAAACTTAAAAATTTAACACCAAACGTAAAGGAGATAAAACAGTGGAACAGTGATTTCTTGGCAGAGTGTGAAAAACAAAAGCAAAAAGCAGAAGAGCAGGAAAACCTGGTCCAAAGATGCTGGCGTAAGCGGCAAGAGCAAAAATGTATTCCAATTTTGTACTTGAATCATTTTAACTAACTTTAGGTCTGTGGTTCAAAAATCATCCAGGAGGAAACAATGTAAGCTTTGAACTTAAAACTAACTGTAAAATAAATGGAGTATTGCCAGTTGAAAAAGGGTAAGATTGAGGGAATATTTCTGAATACAAAATGAGCCAAGAATAACCCAATTCTTCAAAAATAATATTGGTGTCCAAAAGAGTAGAATAATAGCAGCTAAAATAAAAAGGAGAATCCTGACAGTACCCCCCTTAGCTGCTAGTCTGAAGATCCTGGTAGGCTTTGAGCAACTGTTGGCATTGGTTGAGGTTCCCTTCAGGTTCCCATGTAGAGTCCTCAAGTTCATAGCCCTTCCATAGGATGAGATATTCTGTGCCAGATTGGAGGGTGTGATGGGATAGGATTTCCTGTACCTCGTATTTTTCAGAGCCTTGGACTTGAAGAGGAGGGGGTGGAGCCTTTGATTGGTGACTGGGGGGTTGCTGCTTTAGCTTCAGAAGAAGTGAGCAATGGAAAACATTGCAAATGCAGAAGTGCTCAGGGAGAGCCAGTATGAATTCAGAAGTACCAATCTTTTCAGTTACTTGGAATGGTCCAATGAAGCGAGGCAAAATTTGTGAGAGGCAACTATAACTGGGAGGTTCTTTGTTGAAAGAAGTACCAAGTCTTCAGGCTGGATCTCATTGCCTGGTGTTTTTTTCTTGTTGTAGTGCTTCTTGTAGTCTAAGATGGCAGATTGGAGGTGGACAACGAGTTGAATCTGTGTTTACTTGATTTTGGTAGCAAGCTTTGCTGCAGATTGTGAACAAAAGTAACTCTGCAAGTCAGGGAGAAAGGAAGGTGTATAGCCAAGGTTTGCTTGGAACAGAGTCATGCCAATTGATCCGTGATATGCTGAGTTATAAGAGTATTGGGCGATGGGAAGAAGGTCAGACCAATTGTCTTGCTTCTTGTCAGGACTAAAAATTCCCCCTCTCT